>WNGS01167286.1:0-15407 GCA_020271785.1 Procambarus virginalis | reverse complement strand
GCCCACGCTAGGAATTCTGTGCAACAAAAGAAAACACAACACGTGCATGATTCTCTGACAACTATACTACACAACACGTGCATGATTCTTTGACAACTATACTCCACAACACGTGCATGATTCTTTGACAACTATACTACACAACACGTGCATGATTCTTTGATAACTATACTATACAACACGTGCATGATTCTCTGACAACTAATACTACACAACACGTACATGATTCTCGTGACAACTATACAACACAACACGAACAGTGATTCTGACAACTTAAGTACTACACAACACGTACATGGTTCTCTGACAACTCCCCTTCCCCATCCGGCCCGTTGGCGCCGTGAGGGGGCTTGGTGGACGGCTGCCGGAGTGTGATGCTTGTGGGACAGTCCTCTGTTCCTTTTGTGGCCTTGCACTCCTGCTGCTGTCTTCTGTAATTGGTGCCGGATCGCTTTTCCTGTTTCCTTATGTTTCGTTTTTTCCTCCCTCCTCTTCTCCTATCTGCTTGTCGTTTCCTAGGCCGACCTTTTGCTTGTTTTGGGGGTTATTCCTTTGGACTTCTTCTATTTTGACGCCCGAGGGTGCTTGAGGAGGCATAATCCTTGCACCCGTAGAACTGCAGTACCCAACGTCTCGAGCGATGGGAACCTTTTATTGTCAATCCCCCTTTCATCGCTGAACCTGATCTCGACGGACTGATAGTTCTTAAGGTGGCTGTTTGTGGGCGTATACTCACGACACATCCCTAGGGGGCCCTGGCATGATCGGCGATAGCTTCCTGTTGGAAGTCCTGCCTCTAATTGTGGCTCCATGGTGGGTATGGGGGCACATTCATGGATGAATTTCTCTCTTCATCTGTATGTCGATGAATGTTTCTGTTGTACCCTCCTCAGGCTCGTGGGGTGGGCGGCCAAGCCCTCGAGTCGGCCTGTATTGGTAAGACCGGTTCTGTAGCCCCCGCTGCGTTGGGCCCCGACCTTGCTCCTCCTTTGACACATCCTGACTTCTCTCCCCCAGCTCCCCTCCCTCCTCTGTGGTTGGAGTCAAGTCTCAAGCCCCCAGTGGTGACCCACTTCCGTCTCCCTGTGTGGCTCAGTCTTTCGTTGTGACTACTGGCGCCTTTTAACCCCTCTCTAGGGATTCTCAACGCCGTCCGCGCCATGGCTGCACTCGCTCGAATTCCTTCCCTACTGATGTGTATCAGAGCCTTGTTTTGGTCCCGCTTCATGGGCAAATACTTTGATCTCCTCCCTCTTGATTCTGCACCTCCTGAGCGATTCTCCCTCCATCTGGCATCTGTTGATTCCGTGGATGCCCCTGTTACCTTCAAACCCACTCGTCTCGGTACACGTTTCGTTGCTGCTCCTTCTCCAGGATGCAGCTTCCCGCTTGGCCTGCCTTTCCTGCCTTGGCGAGATTTCTATTCGCGTCTCCAAGAACGCTCGGGTGAATGCCAGGGTGCTTGGCACTATTCATCCTCCGCCCCCATGTTGCGCCGGGGTGTTCGGAATCTACATGAATAGCCCCACGATGATAGTCGGCATCTCCCTTCGGTGCCCAGGGCCATTCTGTCCCCCAGGCTGACTCGTTTACTCGTCGCCCTCGTGGTCATCGCCATCAACCCCTTCGGGGTTGTGACGATTACCTTTGATGGCAGGACCCTTCCATCCTCTGTCATTTCTTGCTGGTGCCAGGTGCTCTGTCCAGGAGTACATTCCTTCTCCTCAGCTCTGCAATAAGTGCTGTAGGTTTGGGCATGGGGTGCCCTCCGCGGCTCTTGGACTGTCTCTCTCTGTCCTTTGTGTGTGGGCGGAAGGGTCACTCTAAGTCGGAGTGCACTTCTAGCCAGGCCCGCTGCCTCAATTGGGTGAGGCCCACCCTACCTTCTCCGTGCCTGTATCCATTACAAGCTTGAGGCAGCCGGCCTCACCTTTGAAGCACCGGCAGCGTTTATCTTTTCCTGAGGCGAGGCGCCAGGTTCGCCGGCTCTTGCTTTATGCTAACGTCTCTTATGGTCGCGTGTTGCGCTCTTCACTCTACCTCGTCCTTCCCCCTTCCTCCAGGACCCACAACTGGTTTCCGGGGGGGGCCTTGGACCCTGATACGCCCACTGCTGGGGTTCCCCTTCTTTCTGCCCGGTCCTGTCATGTCTCCTGTGTCTTCTTCCTCGTCTCCCTCCGATCCTCCTACCCGTCCTTCTCCGCCATCTATTGACTCTCCCAATGCCCGCCTGTCAGTGTGGGCTGATGTCCATAGCTCTCCTACCGCTGTCCGTGGGTGTTCTCGTTCAGCTTCTCCTGTTGAGGACACTGGAATCCGTTGCCTAGTACATAATTGCTGGGACACCTGTGTCTTTAAGTCAGAAGCGTAAGCCTGGATCTTCTCCTTCCTCCTCCCAGGCGGGTAACAAGGCTTCGCTTTCTTCCTAGGCCCCTACTTCTGACTCTATTCGGCCCCCTTCCCCTCCCGCTTCGGTGGTTGCACCTCCTGTTCTTGCTATGGAGGTTTCCTTTGTGCCCCCGCTTCCCTCTGCGTTTGTTTGGCCCTTGCTGAGGTGCGCTCAGCTCTTTCTACTCCCCCCTCTTCTGCTGCTGTCCTTGACTACTCCTCATCGGTGATGCCTCCTCCTCTTCCTCCACCGGGGGACCCCGCCCGTCCGCCTCTGGCCTGTTCTCCTGCTTCCTTCCCTCCGTCTTTATTCAGTTTACCCATTGCCCCCTAACCCCTGACTTTGCTGGACCCTGATCCCGACCTTGATATCAGTCTTTAACGTGCTATGTTGCTCGTTCGCCTTTGGTTTCTTCCTTTTTCTCTGTTGTTGTCCTTTCTCTTGTCGCGTTGATGTCCGATTCTTCAATGGAACGTTCGTGGTTATTATGCCATTTTCCTTGAACTCCATCTTCTGATTTTGCGATTTTCACCCCTTTGTATCTGTCTCCAACGGCCGATGCTTGGTGCTCGTAATGGTCACTTTCGTGGTTATTCATTTCTCTCACCCATCTACAGCTACGTGGCTGGGGCTCCTAACTCTAATGCTCTCTTGATTCGCTCTGATTGTTCCTTTGTCCCCTTACTTTTTCCTTTGCCTTTCCATTGTCTGCTGCTCGTCTGTGCCTTCTTTTGATAATTACCTACCATCATCCAAATCTACACTACAAAGTATATTCAAGTTATTACTTACCCTTGCTGATGGCTCCTGTTGGCGCATGGAAGATGGTGAGGAGGGGGGGGAGGAGTAGAGGTGTTACTGTTTGGAAAGGGAGTCCCCTTCCATTTTAACATCAGGCAGTAAAGATTTTTCTGGAGTGCACTCTCTGGCACATTTTGCCTGCATACCACTAGGTCCTGGTTGTGGCTCACTGCTTGATTTTCTCACAACGAAACGATCCATTGAAGATTGTTTTTTCCTTCTTTGCAACACTTCTTGACAATGTGATGTCTTACAACAGTAAGACAACACAGACCCTTGTGTTGCTCATGGCTAATTAGCATTTGTCACCCACAGGCACATACAAAAAAAAAAAAGATTTTTTCTTCTAAACCCGTGAATGTGTGTTCTCTGATCATGGTAAAAAATAATAAAAAAATCATAAGTGGCATATATTACCCGCTATAGGGTGGGGAAGTCTGGCAAAAGACAGGCGCTGACTCTGCGTGCGTCCCAGATGGACTGTTGCTCCCAGTTGTCAGGCAGGAGTGGTCACAGAGATAATTACCTAAATATTTCAATGTCTCTGATTGATTTTTCGTAGTTTTTTTGCTGTGATATTATTCAATGGTGTGTAGTGCGATATATTTATATACTGTAATAAAGTGAGTGAATCATCGCTGTACTCAAAATTATGGTGTGCATATTGTTGATTCAATTATTATGTTCATCAAACAGTGAACAAATACTTTGTCGGTTATTACACTTTATACACAGGTTATATATAAGTATCTGCATGTTTTATTCACCATAACGAACCACTAAGTTGGTATTATGAGTCAAAAAGTAACGAGGAGTGACCGCCACACCAGGTAGCCACTCGCTGCCACTCACTCCCTCAACACCTCACTCGCCCACATTCTCCTCCCACCATACTGTTTTTGCTTTTATTCACTATATACAGATGTTATATATAAGTATCTACATTCATGTTCACCATAACAAACCACTAAGTTGGTATGCTGAGTGGCAGTGGCAGCCCACCACTGGCTGCCACTTCCTCCCTCCCGCAACTCACCTGACTCGCCCACATTCTCCTCCCACAATACTGTTATTGCTTTTATTCACTATATACAGACGTTTTATATAAGTATCTACAGTACATGTTTTGTTCACCACAACTGTACAACTAAGCTGATATAGATAGTTCAGGCACTAAGAGATGTGGCTACAGACAGTCAGCTGGCGGCTGCCTCCCTCACACATTCAAGGTCAGAAGCACTAAAATTTCACCCCCAACAATACTGTTTGTAGTGTTATTACCCTATATACAGACATTTTACTGTATATAAGTATCTATATGTTTTGTTCACCATAACTGTTCAACTAAGCTGGTATAATGCCCAAAGAACATAGTGGCCACCCCTACCAATATGACAAATCATGCAGATGTTGCCACCCCATCACAAAAATGGCTTCACCCCCACACTTCTTTTGCTGTTATTACACTGTGTATACACTTTATATATAAGTACAGTACAACCTCGATTCAACATACTATATGGGACCAACCCCAGTTCGTTGGAGCGTTGGATTCGTTGCAAGAGGTGACCTTCAGGAGGCGTTTGTGTCAGTGTCTTTTTTTTTTCTTGTACACAATAAAAATGCATTATCATATTACATACTATACCTATATATTACTTCTCTACTAAAAAAATACTGTAATTCATAAATTTACCTTATTGTTGAAGTTATGTCCATCTTGAAGTTTCGTGAAGTTGTGAATGCTCTACAGTAAATACATACTGCAGTGCATTATGCCGTTAGCACTGTGTTGATTAAAAGTAGTTCTGCTGTATGTTGAGTACTACAATACAGTTTATGAAAACTATTGTACACAAAAATTACTGCAACTTTAATTTTAACACTGAGTACACACTTAAATTTAACACTTGTTCTAACTGTTCATGCTGCACACGATGTTTTTAGATGTTTGCATCAGCTTTGCTGGTGCTCGCTGCTGCTGTGAGTTCAGCTGCTTCTGAGCTGGTGCTGGCTGCTGTTGTACCAGTGCTGGGTACAACTGTGCTTGTGCTGGGTACGGCTGTTGTACCAGTGCTGGGTACAACTGTGCTCGTGCTGGGTACGGCTGTTCTTGTGCTGGGTACGGCTGTTCTCATGCTGGGTACGGCTGTTCTCGTGCTGGGTTCGGCTGTTCTCGTGCTTGGTACGGCTGTTCTCTTGCTGGGTACGGCTGTTCTCGTGCTTGGTACAGCTGTTCTCCTGCTGGGTACGGCTGTTCTCGTGCTGGGTATGGCTGTTCTCGTGTTGGGTACGGCTGTTCTCGTGCTGGTTGATTTTCTGCTACTAGTTCTTGCAAAATATTGCTTCGTTTTTGGCATTAATAAGGCACTGTTAGTAAGCCCCTGAGACATTTTGTTTTATAACCAAAGAGCTGTAGTAAAAAAATGGTCAATTCCACAATTATTCTTCCATCGGCAGATAAATGCTGTACATCAATCGCAGACAAAGCTAAGGGCACTGGGTGCATACTGTACGAACGCAGGCTAAGTCTATACGCACACCCTTCAGTTGGCTGGTGTTTAAGCCTGATCCAGTAACATAAATTTCTCTTAAATATTCGATTTACATCAAATTATATATTTTTGTGTTATGTATTTAGTTTAGCAACATTATTACGATAATAAGAGCTATAAAAAATACTTATTTTGAAACTGATTTATTTATTTCATTATTTCGAAGCCATAGGTCACTGAACTGTGGCGACGAAATCGAACAAAACACCGCCTGGTGTTGTGTTCGATTTCCAGTAACATATATTTCTCTCAAATATTCAATTTACATCAAATTATATTTTTTTGGGTTACATATTTAGTTTAGCAACATTATTTCGGTAATAAGAGCTATAAAAAATACTTACTTTGGAACTAATTTATTAATTTTATTATTTCGAAGCCGTAGATCGCTGAACTGTGGCGACGAAATCGAACACAACACAACAAGCATGGTGTATGGACAGGGATTAGACCCGTCTACTCGTGCTGGAGTTGTGCTGCCAATAATGTGAACAATTTCTCAAATAGGAGATATCTACCTTATTACAGTATATTTTGGTCTTATTTAGTTTGGTTTAATTAGGATAATAAAGAGTTATTAAAACACCAGTTTTAGAAATGATTTATTAATGTGAAACGTTCAAAGCCATGGGTCACTGAACTATGACAACACAGACGAAAGTGAGTGAAACCTCACTGTAAAGGGAAGTTTACTGTACAGTATTCCCTTATCTGTCCACCCTCACTCGTCTTGTTTCATCACAGAAAATGTATAAGAAGATTTCAACATATTAGCTAGCTATTCATGCTTCAGCCTTTAAATTAATTTACAAAGATACGTGTGCCACAAATCGGTGAACGAAAATCATTGAAACTCAGTCGTTCACTTCTGTGGACCACTCTGGCTGGTGTTTGGTTAATATGCGTCACTTCTTGTGGACCATTCTGGCTGGTGTTTGGTTCATATGATTCACTTGTTGTGTGGTCCACTTGTGTGATCCAACTTGTCTTATGAAGGAATTATTAATTGTAATCTGTGATAGAATGAGACAGTTTTCCACCACTCTGTGAACTCTGTCCCAACATCGTAAGCTTGTGGACCACTTGTGGTCCACTTGTGTGGTCCATTTGTGTGATCCATTTGTGTGATCTAACTTGTCATATGAAGGAATTATTAAATGTAATCTGTGATGGGATGGTAAAGTTTTCTACCACTGTGAACTCTGTCCCAACATCGTAAGCTTGTGGACCACTTGTGGACCACATGTGCGGTCCACTTGTGTGGTCCACTTGTGTGATCGAACTTGTCATATGAAGGAATTAATAATTGTAATCTGTGATAGAATGTGAAACTTTTCCACCAGTCTGTGAACTCTGTCTCGACGTCGTAAGCAAATCCGAACATCCCCCGCTTCGGCGAACCATTGTTCGTCGAACCGGGTGAGTAAATCCGGCCTGAAAAGTGTGCGAACTAGCCGGAGATTCGTTGAATCGGGGTACGTTGAATCGAGGTTGTACTGTATCTACAATCGTGTTCACCATAACGAACCTCTTAAGTTGGTATGCTGAGTGGCAATGGCAGCGTGCCACTGGCTGCCACTTCCTCCCTCCCTCACCTCACCTGACTCGCCACCATTCTCTTCCCACCATACTGTTTTTGCTTTTATATACACAAGTTATATACAAGTATCTGCATGTTTTGTTCACCATAGTGAACAACTAAGCTGGTATAGTGAGTCCAGACAGTAAAAGGTGGTCACACAGAGTCAGCAGACAATGCTACCTCCCTCCCCACCAAGATTACTCCTCCCACTACAGCGCTAATTATCACAATAATCCGGCTATTATCAAAATCTTGGTCATTTTTATCACAGTTAGGGGTCTTCTGTAATAATATCATCGCTAAATAATAGCATGCACATATATATTATGGCATTTTTAGGTGATGCTGTGGTCACAAGCTGAACAGCAGTGCTGTGAGCTCATGCTGCGTGCATCAGGCTTGGTGGCTCACTCAATACTGAGGCCCTCACACCTGGGAATTTGGCCCATGATTTAAAAAAAAAATGGGGTCTGTTTACAAGAGCCCTGATGAAGGTGAGGTGAACCCCGTGTATCCGCAGGCCGTTTAAATCTTGCGTAGTACTCCAGTACATCATATGATGTGATGCACATTTTATAGCAAGTCACTCAACACATCATATGCGCAATTTAAGTGTTAAGCGACAAAACTCCCACATAAGGAATAGCTTAACTGACAGCTGAAGCATACAAGGTCTGCTTGAAGCACGTGCCTGTGAGGAGGGTCAGAAAGAGGACCACTCTAGAAAGAGAACGCAGACGACTGTACAGGCAAAGGAAAAAAATAACGGAATTGCTTAGGCAGACACGACTATCACAAGAAAGGAAAATCAACCTAAACAGGGAGATCGAAGAAATAGAACAAACGTTGAAGCAATCATAACAGTGTGAGGAAATGGAATTGGAACAGAAAGCTATTCAAGAGATAAAGAAAAATTGAAAATATTTTTTCACATACGCAAAATCAAAATAAAAAACCTCGACCAGTATTATACCTTTAGTTACAGCTGAAGGTACGTACACAGAGGACAACAAAGAAATTAGTGAAATTCTAAGAAGCCAGTATGAGGCTATGTTTAGCATGGCAATAAACAACATGAAAGTTGATGACCCAGACAGATTCTTTATGAATGACATTCAAGCTGCAGATAATATAACGGATATTAACATGAACTCGGAAGACTTTGAAAAAGAAATTGAGAATATGCCCATGCGCTCAGCTCCTAGGCCTGACTCATGGAATTCAATATTCATAAAGAAATGTAAAGTACCAGTAGCGCGAGCACTCAGTGTGGTATGGAGAAAGAGCCTGGATACAGGGGAGATACCAGCTATACCAGCTATATGCAGGTATAGCTCCTCTGCATAAGGGGTAGTAAAACCTTGGCAAAAAATTATAGACCAGTTGCACTAACATCACACACACATAATAAAAGTTTTTGAAAGAGTGATTGGGAATCAAATTTCTAGTTCTATGGAAAATAATGAGCTACACAACCCAGGACAACATGGATTTAGAGCGGGCAGATCCTGTCTATCACAGTTACTCAACCACTATGACAAAATCACAGCAGCTCTAAAAGAAAAGCAAAATACAGATGTTGTATACACAGACAAGATAACCTCAAGACTTTGCAAAGGCATTCGACAAATGTGACCATGGAGTGATAGCACACAAAATGAGGTCAATGGGAATAACTGCTAAAGTAGGACGCTGGATACTCAATTTCCTGTCGAACAGAACACAAAGAGTAACAGTCAATCAAATAAAATCGAGTCCAAGCGCAGTTAAAAGCTCTGTATCTCAAGGTACAGTCCTTGCACCACTGCTGTTCCTTATTCTCATATCAGATATACAGGCTGTATAGTCAAAAATACAAGTCACAGCTTCGTGTCATCCTTTGCAGATGACACAAAAATCAGCATGAAAATTACCTCTGCTGAAGACATTGAAAAATTACAAGCAGATATCAACAAAGTTTTCGATTGGGCAGCAGAAAATAACATGCTGGTTAACAGTGATAAATTCCAGGTACTCAGATACGGCAAAAATGAGGATCTGAAACATAATACAGGGTACAAAACACAATCGAATCTGCCCATAGTAGGAAAACAGCAAGTCAAGGATTTGGGAGTAATGATATCCGACGATCTAACGTTTAGGGAGTATAACTAAGCAAATATTGCATCAGCCAGAAAAATGATAGGATGGATTACAAGAACTTTCAAATCCAGGGATCCCATCACAATGGTTGTACTCTTCAAGTCACTTGTGTTGTCCCATCTCAAGTACTGCTCAGTACTCACTTCCCCCTTCAGAGCAGGAGAGATTGCTGAAATAGAGGTGTTACGGCCACAATGGGACGCAACCGGGTTCTTTTCAGGTGGTACAAAAGTTCATATATCCGGCCCCAAGTTAGTAGAGGCTTTCAAGAGGTGAGCTCAGTAATGCAAGTAAAATAAAAAGGGGAGGTACATTAAATACACAAGATCGTCACTTTAACCATATATAATTAGTCTTCCCATCACCATATATATATATATATATATATATATATATATATATATATATATATATATATATATATATATATATATATATATATATATATATATATATTGGTGTAAACTGGCAGCAGGTTTTCTTTTAAACATGTCTCATTGAATATGACCGCATATTCAGCATTTACTATCTTCTGATTTAGGGCTTCTATCCCTCTAACTATTTTCTTAGCATCAGGGCTTAGCTGAAATAGGAGTTCTCCAAAACTCATTTTCGTAATTTCTGGGTGAAGAAAAGATGTGGATTACTATAGAATGTATTACACTTATTTAAACAATTTGCACAACGTTTCGAACCTCCATGGTTCATTCTCAAGTGAGGAAATGTTACAATGTGGTTTGATTATATACCCGCACTGGGTCAGGTGATAAGACAATAAAGGTGAAAACATAGGGGATACATAGGGGATAAATGGGGTGAAACATATGAACATAAGAATAGAGGTAACCGCAGAAGGCCTATTGGCCCATACGAGGCAGCTGGCATCTACATACAAAGATTAATCCAGTGTAATTGGCCTGTTATGTTGAACATTGTCTTCTGTGTTGGCATCGTTATGTTCTGGTCTTGTCCTTACTCTCATTGTGGGAAGAGTAAATAGTTCCGTGATTTGGGTGTTCATGGTAGGTTGTTCTGTTCTTATGTGAATTGCTTCAAGAATTTGTAATCTTCTTTTAAACAGGCTCGTGAGGCACCAGCTGCCTCACGAGCCGACTAGGACAGGAATCCAGCGCCTATTGCCGGTATATTCTCGTCATCACTAGATGGTGTTGTCCATGTTGTGGGGGTTTTCGGGAGCGAACTCACAGATGGCGTTGACGTCACTGCTCCGTGTTCCGACGGTGGACTTGGGTTCGTAACAAGAGGGAATACAGAGAACATATATGGCACGCATAGACGCGATAAAGTACCTAAATTATTGGGATCGTCTCAAAGCTCTCCAAATGTACTCACTAGAAAGGAGATGAGAGAGAAACAAAATAATATATACATGGAAAATATTGGAGGGCCAAGTCTCTAATCTACACAGTAAAATAACAACGTACTGTAGTGAACAATATGGAAGAATATGCAGGGTAGAATCAGTGAAGAGCAGAGGTGCCATAGGCACAATCAGAGAACACTGTATAAACATCAAAGGTCCTCGGTTGTTCAACGTCCTCCCAGTGACTATAAGAAATATTGCCGGAACAACCGTGGACATATTCAAGAGAAAACTAGACTTTTCTAAAAGAAGTTCCGGACCAACTGGGCTGTGCGGGTCATGTGGGCCTGCGGGCCGGGCTTGGGGAGTAGAAGAACTCCCAGAACCCCATCAAGCAGGTAAGCCTGGTCATACTGGTGGAAGGGAGATGTTACCTTGAGGTTACCTTGAGATGATTTCGGGGCTTTTTTTAGTGTTCCCGCAGCCCGGTCCTCGACCAGGCCTCCACCCCCAGGAAGCAGCCCGTGACAGCTGACTAACACCCAGGTACCTATTTACTGCTAGGTAACAGGGCATTCAGGGTGAAAGAAACTTTGCCCATTTATTTCTGCCCCGTGCGGGAATTGAACCCACGCCACAGAATTACGAGTCCTGCGCGCTATCCACCAGGCTACGAGGCCCCTCTGTGCCTCGTGTGTGTGCCTGGGGTTTTCGGGAGTGCATGTGTGTGCCTGGTCATACTGGTGCAAGAGAGATGTGTGTGTGCCTGATCATACTGGTGCAAGAGAGATGTGTGTGCCTGGTCATACTGGTGCAAGAGAGATGTGTGTGTGCCTGATCATACTGGTGCAAGAGAGATGTGTGTGCCTGATCATACTGGTGCAAGAGAGATGTGTGTGCCTGGTCATACTGGTGCAAGAGAGATGTGTGTGCCTGGTCATACTGGTGTAAGGGATACTTGTAGTCCTGGTCACACAGGAGTAAGGGAGATGTGTGTGCCTGGTCATACTGGTGTAAGGAAGATGTGTGTGCCTGGTCATACTGGTGCAAGAGAGATGTGTGTGCCTGATCATACTGGTGCAAGAGAGATGTGTGTGCCTGATCATACTGGTGCAAGAGAGATGTGTGTGCCTGGTCATACTGGTGTAAGGGATACTTGTAGTCCTGGTCACACAGGAGTAAGGGAGATGTGTGTACCTGGTTATACTAGTGTTATTGAGACTTGTGGTCCTGGTCTTACTGGTGTAATGAAGAGACTGGAGTTTAATCCAGCCAGGAATGTCCTCTTGAAGATTCATTCATATAAACACAAAAGTTCTCTCAAGTGATACTTGGCCTCAGAAAACCACCAAGCATCTTTTTCACTAACCACTAATTGGCTCACCCTGTCATAACAACATTAAGCCAATCTTTTGCCTCTATCATTAAAAAACGAATTCACAATTGCATGAAGGATCACAATAAAAACATATTCTCTTGTAAACTGGCCTTCCAATCCCAGTGTTAACACTTCTCTCCCATATGCACCTCCAATTGCTGGAATAATATTGAGAGAGTATGTGAGAATACCAGCATCCACAGACCTCGCCTGACTCGACCCATCCCACCACCTGTATTTATCACACTCAATGTGCACATTGTACCCCCTCTGGGATATTATTATACCACCTGTGTAATCAGTACACTCCCTGTGTACCTGCTAAGCCTAGCTATACTCATTACATTCCTATACTAATTATTCTTTACAGTACTCATTACTCCATCATGTATTAATTGTACTGTACTTCCATGCCCTTGTTTCACCTCCGAGTATTCATTACATGTGCTGAGAGGTAGGGGGTGGAGGGGGGGGGGTTGAAGTGGGAGGGGTTTTTAATGCCAAACATAGTAATGTAGTTGTTAAATGTCACTGTAGTTAACAGACATAGGAAGATGCACAATATTATATAAATTGTGATGCTTGCATTTTATTATACTTCATGATGTTTGTTTTCAGTGTTGGCCTTCACTGGTGCCCCAGCAACTTTTCCAGTTCAAGAAAGTAATAGGCACTTGCACAAATATCTTGTCTGGAGTGACAGTATACTAAGTAAAGCTCAGCGGGTTATTTCCTCGTTGCCAAGAGGGCCATTTATTGGTATACATCTTCGAAATGGAATAGACTGGGTAGGTTGGAAAGTTTAAGGAATTATGTTATATGTGAAGTTTATTGATTGTGGAGAAATTCAAGCTATATGAGAAATTTGAGTCATTGTGTGTGTCAGTATTTATGGAACTTCCCAAATCTTTATAAACTTCACCCCAAGTCTCAGGTCCATAAATAAACCTTAATGAACTTCTCCCCTAGGAGTACCATAAATTAACCTTTATGAACTTCTCCCCCAGGAAGTAGTCCATAAATATAATGCTTCCACACTGTCTTATGTAACAATAATTTGCTTGTTCTTTACCTGGTGGGTCATACCTGTTGGTCATCATAGAATCGCTCTAGTATGTAATCCTCTCAATTTTCTTTTTGGTAAATAAGTTGGCCACTCATTACTTGCCCCCTTCTTACCTCACTCTTATACTGTATATCTTCCCCAAGCCTTCCTCCACCCATCATCCCTATATTGTTAACTATTACATCTGGTGCACTATACTACCCAACACCTGACACATCTGGTGCACTATACTACCCAACACCTGACACATCTGGTGCACTATACTACCCAACACCTGACACATCTGGTGCACTATATTACCCAACACCTGACACATCTGGTGCACTATACTACCCAACACCTGACACATCTGGTGCACTATATTACCCAACACCTGACACATCTGGTGCACTATACTACCCAACACCTGACACATCTGGTGCACTATATTACCCAACACCTGACACATCTGGTGCACTATACTACCCAACACCTGACACATCTGGTGCACTATACTACCCAACACCTGACACATCTGGTGCACTATATTACCCAACACCCGACACATCTGGTGCACTATATTACCCAACACCTGACACATCTGGTGCACTATACTACCCAACACCTGACACATCTGGTGCACTATATTACCCAACACCTGACACATCTGATGCACTATATTACCCAACACCTGACACATCTGGTGCACTATATTACCCAACACCTGACACATCTGGTGCACTATACTACCCAACACCTGACACATCTGATGCACTATATTACCCAACACCTGACACATCTGGTGCACTATACTACCCAACACCTGACACATCTGGTGCACTATATTACCCAACACCTGACACATCTGGTGCACTATATTACCCAACACCTGACACATCTGGTGCACTATATTACCCAACACCTGACACATCTGGTGCACTATACTACCCAACACCTGACACATCTGGTGCACTATACTACCCAACACCTGACACATCTGGTGCACTATACTACCCAACACCTGACACATCTGATGCACTATATTACCCAACACCTGACACATCTGGCCCACTATACTACCCAACACCTGACACATCTGGTGCACTATATTACCCAACACCTGACACATCTGGTGCACTATATTACCCAACACCTGACACATCTGGTGCACTATATTACCCAACACCTGACACATCTGGTGCACTATACTACCCAACACCTGACACATCTGGTGCACTATATTACCCAACACCTGACACATCTGGTGCACTATACTACCCAACACCTGACACATCTGGTGCACTATATTACCCAACACCTGACACATCTGGTGCACTATACTACCCAACACCTGACACATCTGGTGCACTATATTACCCAACACCTGACACATCTGGTGCACTATACTACCCAACACCTGACACATCTGGTGCACTATACTACCCAACACCTGACACATCTGGTGCACTATATTACCCAACACCTGACACATCTGGCCACTATACTACCCAACACCTGACACATCTGGTGCACTATACTACCCAACACCTGACACATCTGGTGCACTATATTACCAACACCTGACACATCTGGTGCACTATTTACCCAACACCTGACACATCTGGTGCACTATATTACCCAACACCTGACACATCTGGTGCACTATATTACCCAACACCTGACACATCTGGTGCACTATATTACCCAACACATCTGGTGCACTATATTACCCACACATCTGGTGCACTATATTACCCAACACCTGACACATCTGGTGCACTATATTACCCAACACATCTGGTGCACTATATTACCCAACACCTGACACATCTGGTGCACTATATTACTCAACACCTGACACATCTGGTGCACTACATTACCCACACCTGACACATCTGGTGCACTACATTACCCAACACCTGACATCTGGTGCACTATATTACCCAACACCTGACACATCTGGTGCACTATATTACCCACACCTGACACATCTGTGCACTATACTACCCAACACCTGACACATCTGGTGCACTATACTANTTCTGTGGCTGCGTGTGGGGGTATGGTTGTGGCATTTTGTTCGGCCCTTCCTTGCTCCTTCTGGCGCCTTCCTTGTTTGGTTTTTTCCCTTGATTTTTCTGGGGCCCTCCTTCCTTGCCGGTCTTGCTGTGCTGGGCCTGGTTTTCCATGT
>WNGS01167281.1:0-15229 GCA_020271785.1 Procambarus virginalis | reverse complement strand
GGCTGGCGGCAATGGTGCCCCTACGGGGGAATTCAGGGCTTAGTAGCTCGAGAGTGTGTAAGAAGCGCCATGCTCAGTAAACACTCTCTAAGATATTTCTTTTTTTAATAATATATGTTGTTTAATGGGTAAGGAAAGTGGACCCCCAGCCTGGGCACTCGTAGAGGTATCAAGCAGAGCTGGTTACGACACTTTCTTTCCTTAAAATTACTAATAAATACATCTCTCATCTCAAGAAAGCTAGCAGAGGAGACCCTGCCACCAGCACCCTGCCATCAGCCCCCCTGTCATCAGCCCCCTGCCACCAGCCCCCTGCCATCACCCCCCTGTCATCAGCCCCCCTGTCATCAGCCCCCTGTCATCAGCCCCCTGCCACCAGCCCCCTGTCATCAGCCCCCTGCCATCAGCCCCTGCCATCAGCCCCTGCCATCAGCCCCCTGCCGTCAGCCCCCTGCCATCAGCCCCCTGCCGTCAGCCCCCTGCATCAGCCCCCTGCCATCAGCCCCTGCCATCAGCCCCTGCCATCACCCCCCTGCCATCAGCCCCTGCCATCAGCCCCCTGCCGTCAGCCCCCTGCCATCAGCCCCCTGCCATCAGCCCCCCTGCGTCAGCCCGCTGCCGTCAGCCCCCTGTCATCAGCCCCTGCCATCAGCCCCCTGCCATCAGCGCTCTGCCATCAGCCCCCAGCCGTCAGCCGCTGCCGTCAGCCCCCTGTCATCAGCCCCATGCCATCAGCCCCCTGCCATCAGCCCCCTGCCATCAGCCCCCTGCCACCAGGCCCCCTGCCATCAGCCCCCTGCCATCAGCCCCCTGCCATCAGCCCCCTGCCATCAGCCCCCTGCCATCAGCCCCCTGCCATCAGCCCCTGCCACCAGGCCCCCTGCCATCAGCCCCCTGCCATCAGCCCCCTGCCCATCAGCCCCCTGCCATCAGCCCCTGCCATCAGCCCCCTCCCCTTGTGAACGTTATCACAAGGGTGGACTTTGACTTGAGGTGTGCTGGGAGACATCACCACTTTCTCCATTATCTTTTACAGCTACATCACTCCAGATCTCTTCCGGTAAGTGGGCCTTCCTGCTCTATACATGAGTCCTTTCAAGATGCTGGTGTACCGCCCATCACCCTAGAGGTCACATGACTCCCATCTGACTCTGACTCCCATAGATATAAATTTGTTCTGTAAATAATCAAAACTATCATAAATCAACAGTTTTCGACCGGCAGAGAATTGTAAATTCATGTCCAATTGACTGTTAGCTATCAAATATTATTTTGTAGATTTTAGCTAAAACTTATCCAGAGCAAGACATATCAACTGTTTCCAATTACTTGTCTCCCAAGAAGAGATTTTGTTCGTTCAAGACCACTCTTTACTCTTATGACCACAACACCCATGTTTGTACTGACACTCACTCTATAACCATGCTTCTTGGAACGCTACTCTGTATTTTGTTAATTATTATTTGCAATCAATGCTCGAAATAGGTCAAATAGGATACTGCAATATCTTGATGAATTAGTAATAAGATATTTCATGTTATTCATCAGATTTCCTTTGCCACTTGTTTGGTTATACATCTAATACATAGGTGAGTTTTGGGTCCGTACTAAGGGCTGGAGATAGATTCACCTGAATGGATACACAGGATGATAACAAAGCTAATATAGGAATTAGAAACGTTGCAAATGAAGAGAGATTAAGAAGGTTTATGGACTGTAGACATGGGGAAAGTAAGCGGTAATATGCTCGTCTCTGACAAGCATATCATAAGCGATATATCTTGGACATATCGGTGAGGTGAATAGGTGAGGAGAAGGGGTGATTAAGGTATATAAATAAGTTTATTGTTGACCAAACCACACTAGAAAGTGAAAAGACGACAACGTTTCAGTCCGTCCTGGACCATTCTCAAGTCGATTGTGTCGATTCTCACAATCGACTTGAGAATGGTTCAGGACGGCCCGAAACGTCGTCGTCTCTTCACTTACTAGTGTGTGGTCTGGCCAACATACTTCACCCACGTTATTGTGACTCCTCTTCTGCAAAAAGTTTACATTCAGAAAAATAGATCTTGGTAAACACCAGTTTGGAACAGGGAGATAGGTGGCCCTAGCCTTGGTCGGGGGCAGACGTGCTGCTTCGGTGCTCCAGCATTTGGCGCGTGGTTACCAGTTCGGCCGTTCGGGGGCGGGTGTGTCTCTGCCGCCTGTGCTGACGTGGAGTTACGATGGGGGTCCCCCTCCCACCAGTACTGCGGGCTCAGTCTGTGGGCCTGGAATTTTCCAGCCGGGCTGGGTACCCGGAGATTGCGCGGGTGTGTGAGCAGCTGCATGTACCTGTGATGGATCTTTACGGTGTCGAGCTGGTGACGGCACATCGGGTGATCCTTAAATTCACTGAGGAGTTGGCGTACCGCGAATTTCTCCGTCGATACGAGGGGCGGACACTACCTCTACAGGATGGTGCGGGCACTGTTTCCATATCTGATCAGAGTGGTGCCCTCACCTACGTCAGCGTGCATGGGGCTCCGTTGGAGTTTCCGGAGGTCTGCTCCGGCGGTACTTCGGCCGTTTTGGCGCCGTCGTTAGTGTGCGGGTGAATGTGGTATCTTCGAGCCCACTTAAGGGTGTACGGACGAACATTCGCACCCTGGCATGAGGCTCCGGAGGATATTCCGTCCTCTGTGCGGCTGATGGGGTACACAGTTCGTGTGTTTTCCGCCCGCCAGCCTCGGACGTGTTATCGTTGTGGCCTGTCGGGCCATCAGGCTGCTGACTGTTCTGCGCCGGCCTCTGCGCCTGTGAACCTCTTCAGTGAGGAGGATTTTCCACCGCTTCCTGTGGAGGAGGTTTCTGCGGCTATGGACGATTCTCCGGCCGCGGATATGCCCCCTGTGTCGCCTGATGCGCCCCCTGTGGTGGTGACTTCTCCTCCGGAGGTTGTGTCCTCGCCTGGTGATCCTCCTGCTCCGCCCAGTGTCTGGGATTATTCGGCCGACACTCTGCCCCCTGTGTCGCCTGATGCGCCCCTGTGGTGGTGACTTCTCCTCCGGAGGTGTGTCCTCGCCTGGTGATCCTCCTGCTCCGCCCAGTGTCTCTGGGATTATTCGGCCGACACTCTGCTCGAATCCCCCGTCTTCCTCTGCTGCATCTGTCCGTGTCCCTGCACTCGACGTCTGTTCCGGATGTGCTGGGTGCTGGGGTGGTTCGGCGCTTCCCCATGTGTCTGGCCTGGTGCCCCATGTGGTTGAGGATGCTGCAGTACTGCGGCGTGCGTCGGTTCGCCCGGCTTGTATTGAGCGTGTGTCTGAGTCGGCCTCCGGGTCTGATGATGTGCGGCCCTTCCTAAGCGTTCCCGGCTTTCGTCGTCTGCTTGGGAGGACGTTGGCGAATTCGACGCTTGTGAGTCTACAGGAGACTGTGGGGTGGCTCCGGCTGCATTGCGTACTACGGTGGCGGTGGAGGTGCATTTGCCAGAGGATGCCTGTGACGGTCTTTCGGCCTCCACTTCCGATCTCGTGGCTGCGGTTCCTGCTTCGGGTGCATCGCCTGCCTCGGATGGCTCCGGTTCTTCGTGGGGGGTGGTGCCCCCTGCTGAGGTCCGTGGTGAGCGGGGTGGCCTTGTAATACTGTTGAAAAAGACTGCTCGCTCTGGAGATTCTGTGACTCCTGCCTCGGTCCCCGGTTCCTCGACTACGGTTACGCCGCCTCTTCCTTCTGCGGCCATCTCTTCAGGGTCTCCTGCGGTCTCGGTGGAGGCATTGCCTTCTCGTCGCTTGTCCCCTGCTCCTGTGCGTCCGGAGACGCGGCCGTCTCGGCAGCCCTCGTACGCTTCATCGATGTCGTCTGCTACATCGGAGGGCGTGGCTTGTGCTCCCCAGCCTCGTTATGCGACTTGCGCCTTTGAACTTCGGGAGTACCCGTTTCCGCCTGATCTGGAGATTCCAGAGTTTATGCCGGGACCGCGGTGGATGTGAGGTCGTCGCCCCACCGACCAGGAGTATATGATTTGGGAGGCCTACAAACACAGGTATCCTTGGTTGTCGTTCCCTAACAAGTATCTTTCTCCCGAGGAGTTGGCTTCGCATGACGCATGATTCCTTTATGTATTGTGGGTTGTGGGTTATTGACACTAGTGTGCATGGTTGTGTGGGGTGGGTCGGGTGTGTGTGTGGGTGGAGAGGGTTTGTTTACCGGTCCCTGCGTGTTCGGTTTGTGGTTGTGGGTTTATGTTCTGTGAGGTGTGTGCAGTGTGCGTATGTGTCCGGTTCCTGTGTGAGTGTGTCTGGTGGTGGTTGGTATGTTTCCTTTATTATGTTTTATGGTTTACTTGGTTCAATAGTGTTGTTTGTGCGCTTGTTTGTGTAGTGCTGTGTGCCCTTCAGGCTTGTGGTTTTACTTTTATATTCCTGTCTTTTTATTTTTGTTATTATTCTTATTGTTTTTTGTTTATGTTGGTGCTTCTCCGTGTGTGTTTACGGTGATGGTAGCCTTGTTTTTTTTTTTTACTGTTATAGAATCACTTCTGTGTTGTCTTCATTATTGACATTTTGTTTTTGTATTTATTGTTGACCTTTGTTTTTTTGTAATATTATTGTTGACCTTTGTTTTTTGGTAAATTTGTTGTTTTGTGGTCGGCCCTTCCGGCCGCGGTTTGTCTTGTGTTTCTGTACGTGTGTCATTTATGGTTTTTTTTTGCATGTGTATGATTTCTTGTTCTGTCTGTAGTTTTTGTTTTATTTTATTGTAATATCAGCATGCTTGCATGTAAAATTCAAAATAAAAAAAAATAAAAAAGTTTGGAAAAAGGGTTGTATTTTGACATAGAATTGTAGATTTGACATAGAACTGAATGAGTTTGCCTGGACATAAATAGAAGCAGTCTCACATGGGCCAATAGACCTCCTGTAGTTTCATTTATTCGCATGTTTGTATGCCACTTAATTACTCACAACAGATCAAACTACCAATTGTTTCCATATGGCTGGATACTTAGACATTATAAACTGCCAGTGTCATCCTGCTGGGAACGCAAGACCTTAAGGTCCCGACACACACACACACACACACACACACACACACACACACACACACACACACGCGCGCGCGCGCGCGCTCATCCACGCTTGTAATTAATGCACTGACTTATATAATTACTAATTCACGATTATGCTGAGTCATTTCGTACAAAATTGTAATATTTATGCGACTAGAAGATGTGTGGTCCAGTGGGAGCCAAGGTGTGCTGGGAAGTGTTCCTCTGAGCTGACACCTACAGCGATTTGTTGCTTTCCACGTTCACTGTTAAAAACTCATCCAGTCCTGAGATCAGGACCCGGATTCACGAAGCATTTACGCAAGCACCTGCGAGCCTGGAGCCAGATTCACGAAGTAGTTACGCAAGTACTTACGAACGTGTACATCTTTCTTCAATCTTTGACGGCTTTGGTTACATTTATTAAACAAGTTTACAAGCAGGAAAACTTGCCAATCAACTGTTGATATTGTTATAAACAGCCTCCTGGTGCTTCGGAGCTCATTAACTGTTTAATAATTGTAAACAAAGCCGCCAAAGATTGAGAAAAGATGTACAGGTTCGTAAGTGCTTGTGTAACTGCTTCGTGAATCTGGCCCCTGTACATCTTTTCTCAATCTTTGGCGGCTTTGTTTACAATTATTAAACAGTTAATGAGCTCCGAAGCACCAGGAGGCTGTTTATAACAACAACAACAGTTGATTGGCAAGTTCTCATGCTTGTAAACTGTTTAACAAATGTAATCAAAGCCGTCAAAGATTTAGGAAAGATGTACACGTTCGTTAGTGCGTGCGTAACTGATTTATGAATCCGGGTTCAGATCCATTCCATCCACCAGTCGACCCCAAAGACACATTCATCAATTTTAACATGATGTTCATTCAAAACACGAATTTTCTCAAATATAAATAAATATTATTATGTATTTGCATACTGTACTTACATTAATTTTATTCATCAATTCATTTGACATTGGTATAAGGGTGTTTAGGTTCTGTTGGCGATTATTTGTATTTGTAGTACGTGGGTGAAGCATTTACAGCGTTGTGGTTCGAACAAAAGTCGTCAGTGAAGCACTTGTTCCGGAAGTGTTCGAACGTCATCAGTTGTGAGTCGTCTGTAAACCGTCTTACATTCATAAACAGCGGGTTTGGCGGGTGCATGGAATGGACTTTCCATGCCCTTTGTTTATGAGGACGGGCTGGAAAAACTTTCCGCGCCTTTTGGAAACTTAATCATGTTCAAAACTTTCAACCGATCTCGGAAAGTTGCTCATGATCAAGTCATCACAAAAAAATAAGTGATAGTTTAAATCTCTCTTTCAAATGTCGAATTGCCTTCACTTCTACTATCATCAAAATTTTGATTTACCCACAACAAAAACTTTCTAAAACATTTAGAGCGCTGCACTCATCTATCTAGTCATCAGTATGAGTACCGTAAGACTCACCACAACTGGTGGTCTCTCCTTCCTCACTCATACGTGGTCCACCTCACTCATACGTGGTCCACCTCACTCATACATGGTCCACCTCACTCATACGTGGTCCACCTCACTCATACATGGTCCACCTCACTCATACGTGGTCCACCTCACTCATACATGGTCCACCTCACTCATACGTGGTCCACCTCACTCATACCTGGTCCACCTCACTCATACATGGTCCACCTCACTCATACATGGTCCACCTCACTCATACGTGGTTCACCTCACTCATACATGGTCCACCTCACTTATACGTGGTCCACCTCACTCATACATGGTCCACCTCACTCATACGTGGTCCACCTCACTCATACATGGTCCACCTCACTCATACGTGGTCCACCTCACTCATACATGGTTCACCTCACTCATACTTTGTTCACCTCACTTATAAATGGTCCACCTCACTCATACATGGTCCACCTCACTCATACGTGCTCCACCTCACTCATACATTATCCACCTCACTCATACATTATCCACCTCACTCATACATGGTCCACCTCACTCATACATGGTCCACCTCACTCAAACATGGTCCACCTCACTCATACATGGTCCACATCACTCACACATAGTCCACCTCACTCATACATGGTCCACCTCACTCATACGTGGTCCACCTCACTTAATTATACATGGCTCACCTCATACATGGTCCACCTCACTCATACATGGTTCACCTCACTCATACATGGTTCACCTCACTCATACATGGTCCACCTCACTCATACGTGGTCCACCTCACTCATACATGGTCCACCTCACTCATACATGGTTCACCTCACTCATACTTCGTTCACCTCACTTATAAATGGTTCACCTCACTCATACATGGTCCACCTCACTCATACATGGTCCACCTCACTCATGGTCCACCTCATTCATACATAGTCCACCTCATTCAAACATGGTCCACCTCACTCATACATGGTTCACCTCATTCATACATGGTCCACCTCACTCATACATGGTCCACCTCACTCATACATGGTCCACCTCACGCATACTTGGTCCACCTCACTCATACATGGTCCACCTCACTCATACATGGTCCACCTCACTTATTCATGGTCCACCTCACTCATACTTGGTCCAGCTCACTCATACATGGTCCTCCTCCCTCACACATGGTCCACCTCACTCATACATGGTCCACCTCACTTATACATGGTCCATCTCACTCATACGTAGTCCACCTCACTCATACATGGTCCACCTCACTTATACATGGTCCCCCTCACTCATACATGGCCCACCTCACTCATACAAGGTCCACCTCACTCATATATGGTCTACCTTACTCATACATGGTCCACCTCACTCATACATGGTCCACCTCACTCATGGTCCACTTCATTCATACATGGTCCACCTCATTCATACATGTTCCACCTCATACATGGTTCACCTCATTCATACATGGTCCACCTCACTCAAACATGGTCCACCTCACTCATACATGGTCCACCTCACTCACACATGGTCCACCTCACTCATACGTGGTCCACCTCACTCATACATGGTCCACCTCACTCATACATGGTCCACCTCACTCATACATGGTCCACCTCACTCATATGTGGTCCACCTCACTCATACGTGGTCCACCTCACTCATACATGGCCCACTTCACTCATACATGGCCCACCTCACTCATACATGGTCCACCTCACTCATACATGGTCCACCTCACTCATATGTGGTCCACCTCACTCATACATGGTCCACCTCACTTATACATGGTCCACCTCACTCATACGTGGTCCACCTCACTCATACATGGTCCACCTCACTCATACATGGTCCACCTCACTCATACATGGTCCACCTCACTCATACATGGTCCACCTCACTCATACATGGTCCACCTCACTCATACATGGTCCACCTCACTCATACATGGTCCACCTCACTCATACATGGTCCACCTCACTTATACATGGTCCACCTCACTCATACATGGTCCACCTCACTCATACATGGTCCACCTCACTCATACATGGTCCACCTCACCCATACATGGTCCAGTACCTCACTCCCGGATTACTCTTTTGTGCACAAATTTTCTATCTTGCTCATAGAAAGTTCTATCGTAGCAAACATTGTATAGTCCAGGGGGCTTGACGGCTGGCTAAGAGGACAGCGCTCGATATTCGTAGTTCAAAGGTTCCGGGTTCAATCCCCGGCGGAGGCGGAAACAAATGGGCAGAGTTTCTTTCACCTTAATGCCCCTGTTCACCTAGCAGTAAATAGGTACCTGGGAGTTAGACAGCTGCTACGGGCTGCTTCCTGGGGGTGTAGCAAAAAGGAGGCGTGCTCGAGGACCGGGCCGCGGGGACGCTAAGATCCGAAATCACTTCAAGATAACCTCAAGAAGATAACCAAGTGGATGTTACTCCATCAATGTGCGTATTGAGTCTATCAACTAATTCCTATTATTCATTATCGCTTTTAATCATAGCACCTATATGTTATATATTCCCATCACCAGTAAATCATATTATATACTGAGTATATATGATATACTGAGAGTTTACTGAATTATATATCAGTGTATATACTCTCATAAATATGTACTCTCATAAGTATACTGTATATTCTTATACTGATGACTACACTGAAATTTTCATCATTCTTCAGTATTAATCATCATGCTGCCTTCGGTGAATCTCTCAGTTTAAAATTTAATGAAAATAAATTCCAATATGCAGGCGATGAGTCACAATAACGTGGCTAAAGTATATTGACCAGACCACACACTAGAAGGTGAAGAGATGACGACGTTTCGGTCCGTCCTGGACTGGATCACAATCGACTTGAGAATGGTCCAGGACGGACCGAAACGTCGTCGTCTCTTCACCTTCTAGTGTGTGGTCTGGTCAACAATAAATTCCAATCAAACTGTTGTTTACCTATAACATAAAGAAAAGCCCTGTTGGCTACCACCTCCATTACGAGGCTCAGTCTTCTGAGTAATTTTGAATTGTTGAAAGAATTGCAAAGGATTACAAACAGCAACAGTACAATACATTCCAAACAAGCTGTTTATTTTTGGAAAGTCTATGGTGATATAAACATGGAAACTCGTAAAAAACTTAGGCAAAACATAGTTAGCAGAGCCATGTTCTTTGTTGATTCTAAGCCCCGTGCAGTCCGCGGTGGCGCAGTGGTAACACACTCGCCCCACGCTTCGCCAGCGATTTGCCTCGGGTTCGTATCCTGGCTGGGGAGGATTGATTAGCGCTAGTCCTTAACTGTAAGCCTCTATTCACCCTGCAGTGAATGGGTACCTGGTTGTTGAATGCTTTGGCGGGTCATATTCCAGGGAAATTAAGGTTAAGGACCTGCCCTAAACGCTACGCGTGCTAGTGGCTGTACAAGAATGTAAGAACCCTTCTATATATATAAATACAAAAAATATATAAAATAAAATAAAAATAAAAATATAATAAATAAATCCCATTTTATAATTAAATAAATAAATCACTTCGTATTCTTAGACACAACAAAATCAGAATAACGTGATATATATGTGAAAATATTTCGTTGGAGAAAAACACTATTCCTGAAGCACAGGAGGATGGCACGCAAGACACAGTGAGGTCAATGACATCATTAAGAGGAGCCTTACCACAGTTGGTTGTCCAGCAGAGAGAGAACCCCGTTACCTAATGCCCGGCAACTCTGACGAGCCTGCGGGTGGCCAGACGGGATCACAGTGAACCCCTGGAAGAATGGTAGACAGTTGGTGTGGGACTACACGTGCGTTTCAGCGTTGGCCAACACCTATGTTGACTTCAGTGTTGCACATCCGGGCAGCGCTGCCACTCACAGGGTAGCAGCCAAGTCTCGTAAATATAGAGATCTGGATCACCACGAAAAAAAAATCCTCACTGCCTCGGAGACACTTTGTTCCTGAGGTACAAGTGCCACTAGTTTTCGAAGGAGCTGAGTTTTAAGGAAACTGAAAGAACAAGAGACGCTAGAGCCGCCAGCTTCTTCTTTCAGCGCATTAGTGTGGCGATACAGAGAGGAAACGCACACTGTATCCATGGTTCCTGCCCGCCTTCTGACAGTCTGGCAGAACTCGACAACTTATGACAACTAGCCTTGTACCTTGCATGCAATCACTGTTTCAACCCATTTTGTGTAACGAAGTTTTAAATACAATAAATAGGAAATTATATATAAATAGGGGGTACTAGAAGACAATATGTGGATGTACGCGGGAGCTCTACAAGGCTCCCCCGGATGCTGCATATCCTCTTCTTCGAGGTCGAGGGTCCCTACAAACGCAGCCAGAGGTGGTACCCCCATATATATATATATATATATATATATATATATATATATATATATATATATATATATATATATATATATATATATAATATGCCTATTATGTTGAGCAGTGTCTTCTGTGTTGGCATCGTTATGTTCTGGTCTTGTCCTTACTCTCATGGTGGGTAGAGTAAATAGTTCCGTGATTTGGGTGTTCATGGTAGGTTGTTCTATTCTTATGTGGATTGCTTCAAAAATTTGTAATCTTCATACATCTTGGGTTTTGTATATATATATACTAGCTAGCTAGCTATACTAGCTTCCTCAGTCATTATGGCTATAAATAGTTTTCCTAGAGAGGACAACCAGGCGCCCCTCCCCACCCGTGCCAAAAACACCCACCGCAGGAAAGGTATCAACAGCAGAACCGAGGCATCCAAAATGAGAGCAACAGTCAGCAAGAAAATAGAAGAAGGCAACACAATAGGGGCAATCAGAGTCATCACCAGTGAAGACACAGTTGCCACCAGGGATGCCGATACAGCACAAGCCCTGAGGGAAAAACACCCACCCAGAGCTCCTCGTGACGACAGTGTTCCCCTAGTCGGTGTCACCAGAGCAGAACCCCTGTGTGTGCTCGAATCCATGGTGCATAAAGCAGCTTTATCCTTCCCACCAGGATCAGCAGTGGGTTCACAGGACTAAGACCCAACCACATCAAACAAATGCTCAACCCTGCACTGGGAGACATTGCACAGGGCCTCCTGGTGGAACTAACTAGATTCGCCAACACATGTCTAGCTGGCAACATACCAGAGACCATACGGCCTCTCTTTTTTGGCGCTACACTCTGTGCCCTGAGGAAAAAAGATGGAGGAATCAGACCGATAGCTGTGGGCAATTCACTCCGGCGTCTCGTCGCTAAGGCTGCTGCTAGAGCAGTTAGTCAGGCAGCAGCCGACATGCTGAAGCCAAAACAGCTTGGGTTTGGCATTCCCCAAGGGTGTGAGGCAGCGGCTCATGCAGCTAGAGCCTACATCGCCAACATTACGGATGAAAAAACCTTGATAAAGCTGGACTTCAAAAATGCTTTCAATCTGGTTAGAAGGGATGCAGTACTCAATGCGGTTCATCGCCTTTTTCCTTCCCTCTACCCGTTTGTAAACTCATGCTACAGCAAGAATCTAACTCTGCTTTTTGGGGAACATGAAATCGAATCACAAGAAGGTGTCCAACAGGGTGACCCCCTTGCTCCTTTTCTTTTCTGCCTAGTCATCAAGGAAGTCACCGATAACCTGTCCAGTGAGCTCAACATTTGGTTTTTGGATGATGGTACTCTAGCCGGCTCCCCAGACGCACTCTTGGACGACATAAGAATAATTCAGGAGCAAGGAGCAAGTCTAGGCCTCACCCTGAACCCTTCCAAGTGCGAAATAACCTCCACCAACCAGCACATAATAGAGCAAATAAAGGTTGTTTTGCCTGACATTCATACAACCAACCCTGAGGACAGCACACTCCTAGGTGCTCCTCTTGGAAGGAATGCCATCGACGAGGTCCTTGGTAAGAAGATCACTGACCTGAAGAGGATGAACGAGAGGATTGAAGACATCGATGCCCATGATGCACTTTACCTCATTACCAGATGCTTGTCACTCCCCAGGCTGACCTACTTTCTTAGATGTTCGCCATCTTTCAACAACATTAAATTAGAAGAGTACGACAGCTTGCTGAAATCAACACTAGAAAAAGCCTTCAATATTTCCCTCAGCGACTCACAGTGGAAACAGGCCTCCCTTCCTGTCAGACTCGGGGGCCCCCTTGGCGTGCGCACAGCAACACAAATTGCTGTACCAGCGTTCCTGTCCACTTCAGTGGGGTCTGACAACTTGGTGAAGGAAATCCTACCTGAGCACCTAGTTCAACAGGCAGGGGTACATGATCCCAGCTTCACAGACTGCACAACCAAATGGGTCTCTCTCGCAGGACCAGCACCCCAACCACCGCCTTCTAAAGCCTATAAGCAATCCAGCTGGGATCGCCCCATTGCCGACCAAGAAGCTGCGACTTTGCTAGAAGCTGCGACAACACCACATGACACTGCCCGACTTAGAGCAGTAGCAGCTCCCCATGCAGGCGATTTCCTATTAGCAACCCTAATGTCAGCAACCGGCACCCGTCTCACACCGCAGGCCCTCCGAATTGCCGTGGCTCTCCGTCTCGCTGTCCCAATCCACACCGAATGCAGGTGTATTTGCGGCGAGGCAGAGGCCGACAGTTACGGACGGCATGGCCTTCTCTGCCAAAGGACAGGAGGATGGCATGCAAGACACGGCGAGGTCAATGACATTATTAAGAGAAGCCTTACCACAGCCGGTTGTCCAGCAGAGAGAGAGCCCCGTTACCTAATGTCCCGCAACTCTGATGAGCCTGTTGGTCGCCCAGACGGAATCACGGTGAACCCTTGGAAGAATGGTAGACAGTTGGTGTGGGACTACACTTGCGTTTCAACTCTAGCCAATACCTATGTTGACTTCAGTGCTACTCAAGCAGGAGGAGCTGCCAATCACCGGGAAGCGGCCAAGTCACGTAAATACAGAGACCTTGAGCACCACTACAATTTTGTCCCCATTGCCTCAGAGACACTTGGTGCCTGGGGTAAAAGTGCTGCTAGCTTTTTGAAGGAGTTGGGGTCTAAGCTAATCGAAACAACTAGAGACCCTAGGGCTGCCAGTTTTCTTTTTCAGCGCCTTAGTGTGGCAATCCAGAGAGGAAATGCTCACTGCATCCATGGTTCCTGCCCGCCATCTGAGGAGCTGGAGGAACTATTCAACTTGTGACAAGCAGCCTTGTACCCTGCATGTAATCAATATTGTAACTTTTTTTGTGTAATGACATTTTCAAATAAAATTAGATAAATATACACACATACCAAAAGAATAGGGGTGGTAGGAGAAGAAAATATCAAAGTGTTCAGTGAGGATCCACAAGGTCTTCTTTGAGTACTCTTTATTTTCTTCTCCGAGGCTATGGGTCCCTACACTTGCACCAGAGGTGGTACCCCTTCTAGGTTAAAATTATATATATATATATATATATATATATATATATATATATATATATATATATATATATATATATATATTATGCAAACAAGCCTGAATGGTCCCCAGGACTAGATACAACTGAAAACTCACACCCCAGAAGTGACTCGAACCCATACTCCCAGGAGCAACGCAACTGGTATGTACAGGGATGTCTTAAACCACTTGACCATCACGACCGGACAAAAGGAAGTGATAGCCGAGGCTATATGAACCACTTCCCCGCCGGCACCTGGATGGTTATCTTGGGCATAGCATTTTATCAAATAACCTCATTTTTTGGGGCAACACGTGAGGAACACAAATGCAAACAAGCCTGAATGGTCCCCAGGACTAGATACAACTGAGGTGAGGTGTGATTCTGGGGTGTGAGTTTTCAGTTATATATATATATATATATATATATATATATATATATATATATATATATATATATATATATATATATATATATATAATATATATATATATATATATATGTATATATGTATATATATATATATATATATATATATATATATATATATATATATATATATATATATATATATCTGTTGCTAGCCCCCTCAGTTGCCAGCTCCCTCAGTTGCCAGGTCCATTTCTTATCAACCCCATTAATTGCTTCTCCCTTTCGTTGCAAGTCCCATGAGTTACTAGCGCGACTGGTTCCTAGCCCTTTTAGTTACTAACCCCCATCATTTGCAAGCCCCATCAGTTGTTACTCCCATCAGCTGCCACGGTGGTCCTGTGGTTATTGTACCGGGCGAGTAACAACGGTCTTAATCTGAATCTCACAAAGGAATAGTTTTAACTATTAATTCTAACAATGCTTGTTAGCTCCAGTCAGACCATCGCGGGCGTCTCGTTTAACTTCAAATTCAAAAATGGTTAAATAATATGGTTAAGTTACACATACTTTCTGGACTTGGCACCTAAAATGGACCACTGAGAAAGCTTGGTGACAAGTCCCTCCATAAGAGACTGTTGCATAAGTTGGAGAAACAGGCTGGAGTAAGTGATAAGGTGCTCCAATGGATAAGGGAGTACCTAAACAACAGGAAGCAGAGAGTTACTGTGAGGGGTGAGACCTCAGACTGACGTGATATCACCAGTGGAGTCCTACAGGGTTCTCTACTCGGACCTATCTTGTTTCTGATAAACGTGAATGATCTTCCAGAAGGTATAGAATCATTCCTCTTAATGTTTGCTGATGATACTAAAATAATAAGAAGGATTAAGACAGATGACAGTAAGATGCTACAGGGTGACCTGGAAAAACTGGAGAAATGGTCCAACAAATGGCTACTTGAGTTTAAC
>WNGS01167280.1:16826-29513 GCA_020271785.1 Procambarus virginalis | reverse complement strand
CGAGTGCGTGAACGAGATTTGCCAGTCTTTGTGCCTAATGAGGCTGAGGGCTTCTTCGACCACTTTGAGAGGGTCGCTACCCTTGAAGAAGTGGCCGAGAGCGAGTGGGCGGAGCTGGTTCAGGGCAGGCTCACCGGTGAGGCTCGCGAAGCCTACAACATGCTCGACCTCAAAGAGTGTACCAACTACGATGCTGTGAAGAGAGCCGTGCTCCACTCTTTCAAGTTAAACCGGAATGCTATAGGAAGAGATTCAGGAATGTACCCGTTCGCCAGGAAATCGTATGCAGAGACGGCGAGGGACATGGAGAGGAAATTCCTGAAGTGGCTGGAGTCAGAAGGAGCAAAGTCAGCTGAAGATGTCAAGAGGCTGATGGTCATGGAGAAGTTTATGTCCGTGCTCTCTCCTGAGATCAGGGGTGAGAGTGAAGGAGCGGACATAAAGGACCTGAGGGCCGCGGCCGACAGAGCTGACATGCTAGAGGAAGCCTTGCGACCACGCCGAGAGGGACAGCACCGACCGCCATATACTCCGGATATGGGAGAAGCTATAGAAGGACGGACGGATGGAGGACAGGAGCGAGTTCTCCCAAGTCCTACCTCTCGAAGGAGACGTAGAGGATCGAAGAGTGCTGTCGAACCGTTAAAGAAGTCCCCAGCTGAGAGTTCAGGAGCTGTTGTTGCGACGAGAGATGCTACGAAGGAGACGGCAGATGGCTCGTTGAAGACCACGGCGACCCTCAGAGGCGTTGCCAGGGCGAGCGGTGGTGGAAGGTCACCGCCGCCACAGCTTCCGCTGCTCAAAGGTGGGATTCGGACACGTTCGCGGGGAATGCAGACGCCCTAAGCAGCGGGGGAACGTTGCTTTCGTGAGGTAGAGGACCAGATGGCCGAGAGGGTGCGGGATGAGCCCGTACTGAGTGGGGAGAAAAGAGTTCACCCATTCGTGTGTGCGGGGACCGTAAGGAGGGGACGCAGACCATTCCTGTGAAGATTTTGAGAGACACCGGGGCCGACTTTACCCTGGTAAGTAAGACCCTGTTCCCCGAGGGTTACGAGAGTACCAGTGTGGGGGTGGCAGTTGTGACCACTGTGGGAGGCCCAGTGAGGATGCCCCTACACCAGGTGACTCTAGATTCTGATTATGGCTGCCAGACCCTAGTGGTAGGGGTCTGTGCATCGATGCCCAAGATGGAGGCACAAGTCATCCTGGAAATGACGCATGTGGAGGATGTGTTCTCCCTAACCTCGTGAAGGGCGAAGAGTGCATGGAGCACTACAAGGAAAAGGCGGAGTGTTAGACGCCTGTGGGGACGAGAAGGGAGTTGCCGTGGTGGCGTTCCTGTGTGCGCTGTGGTCCCAAGGCGGTGCGACGGACACGGAGGGAGGAACCTGATGGGCTGAGGAGACGCCGACAGCCTGGGAATCGATCACCTCTTCGTGGGACCCGGAGAACGAGTGGAGGGCGAAGGCAGCCGGATGGCGAGTTACAGGTGACCTCGCCAGTTCTCTTGGAGTGGACCGCACTCGTCTTGGAGAGCTGCAGCAGAAGAGTTCCCCGAATTGATTCATGAGGCCAAAGGAGGGGACGTGTTGGTCCTGAGAGGGCCACTCCACTTTTATATACAGGACGGAATGCTAATGAGACAGTGGAGACCTGTAAGGATGGAGGCCGGAGAAGAACCTCTAGGTACGAGGCACCAGGTAGTGTTGCCAGCCAGTGCAGAGCGGCAGTGTTGGATCTGTCGCACTCTGTGGACTCTGCTGGTCACCTGGGGGGACCAAGACGTTGCGTAAGATCAGGGACCATTTCTACTGGCAAGGTATGGACGCCGATGTGAGGCGTTACTGCAAGACTTGCTTGCCTTGCCAGAGGGCAGGGAAGAGTCAACCCGCGATACCAAAGGCCCCGTTAGTCCCTGTTCCCGCAAATGGGCCTGCATTCAAGCGTCTGTTAATCGACGGTGTGGGACCGTTGCCACGGACGAAACGAGGGAACACCTACCTGATGACGGTTATGTGTGCATCTACAAGATTTCCGGAAGCTGTCCCGATGCGGCGTTTGATGTCGAGAGGAGTAGCCGGGCAGCTACAACGATTTTTCTCTGGGTGGGAATGCCCAGAGAAATTCAGACGGACTGTTGAAGTATATTCCAGTGTAAGTGGTTCAGACAGACAGTGACAAGTTGGGGAGTGACACAGATTCGGTCGTCGCCTACCGACCGCAGTCGCAAGGGGCGATCGAAAGATTCCACTCCACCTTAAAGACAATTCTGAGAGTGTTCTGCGCAGAGCAGGAAGATGAGTGGGATGAGGCAGTGTACCCTTCGTCGTTTGCCATTCGTAACGCAGTGGTAGAACCGTTAGACATCTCACCGTTCCAGCTGGTGAACGGACATGAGGTATGGAGTCCTCGGTCCGTGCTAGAAAAGCAATGGGAGCCAGGAGTGACCGTGGGAACGGTCAACAGATACAGGAGGAGTGTCTCGCATTGGCGGCTGGAGTACTGGCTGGAAGTTAAGTTCATCAGAGGAAAGGACCACGTAGTTGCGGATGACCTGTCCCGCGTACACTCAACCGATATGACTCTTATTTTAAGGGGAGGGGTATGTGATGGTGTTCCTCCCCTTATATTTCTCCCACGCCAGCTGTAAGAGTCATATCCACTTTTCCGAGCGTTCTCTACGTTTCGGGCTACAATTTGATATGTGGGGGAGCGTGGAGAATCCACGCGTTTGCGAGAAATTCGCAAAAGAAGGAAGATTTAACCTGTTGTTTAGGCCCTTTAGGACGCCAATATGGCGCTGGCCCCTCCGTTTTGCCGCCAAAACTGTGTGACGTCAGTGGCACCAGATTGGTCACTGACAGTGATGTGGCACAAGGAGCCACTGAAAACTGAGTTCGTGACGTCATACCTGGAGGGTATGACGTCACGAGAGCAGGGGGGTCCAGAGATCGCGCCACTGTGGCGCTACCAGTCTCACACGGCACATCAGAGAGGCAAGACGTGTGACCAGGGATCCTGTCAAGGTGACAGTTTACCCAAGCACCGGTAGATGTACGCGTCTCCTGTAGTCTGCACGCACTCTGTGAGGTCTTCCTTAGTTCATGTGTTGGACCAGAAGAAGGAAGTGACGGAATATTGAGTAACAAGTGCTTTGGGACAGGTGCGTTGCAAGAAGTGGTCTGTGCAGTGACATATGTGACGTCTGTGGCAGTTCACCAAGTTTGGAGACAGCGTAATGGCTGGGCCATTCCACCGTGAGGAAACCAGTTTGACCGACACATCAACTAGGTTGGATGTGTGAACGATGGTCCTGTCAGTTTCACAGTAACACCAGCCTAACCCAGCACATAAGGGCGGTCGGATGTACGAATGTTGGTCCTGTCAGTTTTGACAGTTGTTCCCTTCCCGAGAATTCTACGCGTCACCCGAAGTCTGCAAGTACTCTGTGAAGTCTTCCTTAGTTCATGTGTTGGACCAGAGAAGGAATCGATGGAATATTGAGCAACAAGTGCTCCTGGGGACAGGTGCTGTGCAAGAAGAAACGAGGCCTGTGCAGTGACGTATGTGACATCTGAGACAGATCACCCGTTTTTGTGACGACGTATTGGCTGGACCGATTCACCGGGAACCAGTGGGAAGAGGAAACTAATTGGGAATCAGTACGACTGCAGCCGAGACGTAGGCGGGCAGCCGTAGTTGAGAGGGAAGTCGACGGCCAGGAGACCGACTCCAACCCTACAAGAAGTCGTGGAGGAGCACGGACCTGCAGTGGAAAGGCACGGAGACGACGCAATTATTGTGGGGTCGTTGGTTGAGTTCCTGGAGTACACATCATTGTGTGTGTGGGGGCGTTCCCTACACCAAGGCGAGAGCCGGGACCAGGAGCTACATTCAACTCTCACCGGAGGGCTAGTCCGCACAGTGAGGGGAAGTAGGTAATTTCAGTTTCCCTCCCAATTCCCCTTTAGTCAGCTATATTACTCAGTCAAGAGTATTTTGTATGTCGTGAGCAAGGCTCACCAATGTCACGGTAGGAAACAGTTGTGAGAAGTGGGGCTGTAGAAAGCTCTCACAGGATATATTTGTGGTGTGGATGCACCCGTATTATTATTGAAGAGTTTGCTGTGTTAAGTGATGAATTCTTTCATGTGACATTTATGGTATAACTTATGGCAGAGAATATATATATATAAAGTGAACCAGTTTAAAGAAAGAATTTAAGAATTTAAAGAAACAGGTGCCTCATGCCAGACAAACAAATAAACGAACATTCGCGCGGTGAGAATTGCTCAGCTGATTTTGACATTTGACGCGAGGGGGGGAGAGAGTTACCATATAGGTGTGCCCAAATTATATGTGGAGAGAGAGCGACTCCTGCTTGTACTTGCTTACCTTTTGATATATGAATATGATATCTTGAGTTTTAAGTAAAATACAAAATTCTTTCTCGTTTGTATTACCCCTCCATAATTCTTGCTGTTTCCTAACCACTGCAAAGGTGAGAGTGATAGAGATACATACCTGCCTGATATTAGATTTATTTAGTGTGCTCTTGCCACTGTTACCACAATTCTGAATACCACTGATATGTTACTGGACACAGGAAACACCAATTGGCGACCTTTCAGATAGTAGTCGAGCCCTTGTCGAGGCGGGCACACAGTTGAGAGAGAGCAAACTGTGTCCTCACTCATCCCTGACTATTAAGGCCGGTTGGGGATTGACTGGGGCACTCTCCTGGCGAACAGTGGCGCCGCGAGGATGGAGTGAAGACCCGCAGGGCTACGGTGAGTAATTGTTATCGCCAGTGCGACCGTCGAGAGGATTTCTTGTATACTGTTGCTCACCCCTCATACGGTAAACCCCGACAATATATATATACATTTATATATATTGGTGTATACTGGCAGCAGGTTTTCTTTTACACATGTCTCATTGAATATGACCGCATATTCTGTATTTACTATCTTCTGATTTAGGGCTTCTATCCCTCTAACTATTTTCTTAGCATCAGGGCTTAGCTGAAATAGGAGTTCTCCAAAACTCATTTTCGTAATTTCTGGGTGAAGAAAAGATGTGGATTACTATAGAATGTATTACACTTATTTAAACAATTTGCACGACGTTTCGAACCTCCATGGTTCATTCTCAAGTGAGGAAATGTTACAATGTGGTTTGATTATATACCCGCACTGGGTCAGGTGATAAAACAATAAAGGTGAAAACATAGGGGATAAATGGGGTGAAACATATGAACATAAGAATAGATTATATATATATATATATATATATATATATATATATATATATATATATATATATATATATATATATATATATACATATACAAAATATATATATATATATATATATATATATATATATATATATATATATATATATATATATATATATATATATATATATATAGTGACGGTAACGAGTTGGAAATGGTGGTCGGCAGTCTTCCAACTAGCAGGTGTCAGTGCTGGGCCACATATAATATATAAAAAAAAGAAAAGGAAAAAAAAAGAGAAAAAAAAGAATGACTGCGTGATTGGTAATCTGTGGTAAGGTCGGAAATATAAGACAATAATAAAACTGGATTTTAATAACAATAAAAAAACATAAATTGAAACAAATGCAAAATCTTGGCTTACTGGTAAAAAATGTCAAGTGGAAAAAAATACATAAACATGAAAATAGATTACGTTAATGGGGAGGAGAATTGACATACAAAAGTAAATAAAATATGAATGCTGGAATATATGCACTAACTATAAACCTCTATTTGACCACACAAGGTGAGTCACTTAGGAGTTCATAGCTTGCGAGCACACAATATTCTGGCTGGCAGAAACGCAAGGGACTCCAACAATAACTGGCGAGGTCTTGTGATTGGCGAGGAGCCGGAGTGGAGTGTTGGTTGGCGGCCAATGAGGAAGCTGGATGGCCGCAAGTCGCTAGTTAGGCAGTTGAAGGGTTCGGCGCGTCGACCAGGTGCAGCAGGTGCTGGAGTGGGGGGGAGGAGGGAGTTGCTGGTACGTGTGGCTATCTTAATATGTACGTTTAGCCACTACAAAACGTATCTTGCATATTGATGAGGACAGGATGAGTCGGAGAAATAGCAGGCTAAATCTCTGATAAGAGATTATCGTCACAACTCTCCCCCGAAGCCTGCTGTTTCGGGTGAATCATGTCCACTGGAGGTAGAGTGGGAGGTGGAGCTGCCTCTATCTCATGCACTCTGGAGAGGGCGTCAGCGATGATGTTATCAGGCCCCTTGATGTAGCAGATCTTTAAATTGAAGCCTTGAAGATATAAAGCCCATCGCAGCAGACGTTGGTTATTAAATTGGGCTTGATGTAAGAATCTCAGAGGGTTGTGGTCCGAATAGATGGTAGTGGACCTAGCACCGTGCAGATATGGTGCAAAGTGTTGTAAGCTCAGGACGATGGACAGGAGTTCCTTCTCTATAGTACTGTAGTTCTTCTGATGAGGCTTCAACTTGCAACTGTAGTAGCTGACAGGTAGAACCTCCTCGCCTCGCTGCTGCATTAAGACACTTCCGATGCCGGTACCACTGGCGTCGACATGGAGGATGAAAGGCTTCTTGATATCTGGTGAGGCGAGAATGGGATTAGAACAGAGGAGGAATTTGAGTTGTTCGAATGCAACGGTTTGCTCTCTGGTCCAATTATACTGTTGCTTGGGACTGGTTAAGGTGATTAATGGGGTTGCAACAGTGCTAAAATTCTTCACAAACCTACGGTAATAGGAAGCAAGACCAAGGAAGCGCAGGAGCTGCTTCGTGGTAGTAGGCTGTGGATACTGTTGGATTGCTTGAATGTGAATGTTTAACGGAGCCAGGCTGCCACTCCCTATAACATGACCCAGGTACCGCACTTTACCTTTCGCGAAGGTGGACTTGCCCAAATTGATGGTGAGGCCGGCTTTCAGGAGCTTGTAGAACAATCGTTGTAGCTGGAGCAGGTGTTCGCTCCAGGTGTTGGATGTTACCACGATGTCGTCCAAATAGGCGTAGGTGTTTTCCAAGCTCTGGATGACGCGGTTGACAGCTCTCTGAAAGGTGGCCGGGGCATTGCAGAGTCCAAAGGGAAGGCGATTGTACCTGTAGAGACCAAACGGGGTTATAAAGGCGGACAGTACCTTAGCTCGCTCCGTTAAACTCACCTGGTAGTAGCCCTTTAGTAGGTCTACCTGAGACAGGTAGCGGGCATTACCAATGGCATCCAGAATGTCGTCTACCCTGGGTATTGGGTAGGCGTCCTTCACTGTGACCTGGTTCAACTTCCTATAATCCGTACACAGACGGATTTTGCCGTGAGGTTTGGGTACCAGGATGCATGGTGAGGCCCAGGGGGGACTCACAGGGGGTAGCCAGTCCATGGTCCAAGAGATACTGTACCTCAGCCCGCATGACGTCCGTTTTGCTCGGGCTGATTCGGTAGAATGGTTGGCGAATCGGCTGGGTGTCAGGTAGCAGTTGGATGTCGTGCTGAGTTACAGTACACTCTTGGAGGTCATCTCGAAACAACTCTTGATATTCTCTGACGAGTTTGATTAATGGAGCACTATTATCGTCCTGAAAATGATGTTGAAGGTTAGTAAGGATTTCCGAGTTAGAGAGCGCTGTCTCAGTGTCAGTGCTCTTGGAAGGAGAAGCAGGGAAGGTCTCACTGTGGCTGTATGGACCTGTAAATGAGGTGAAATTGGTTAACACAGTGGGAGGAACCCCATGGTAGGGCTTGAGTAAATTAATGTGGCACAGCTGGGTCTTCCGCCGCCTATCTGGGGTCTCGAGAACGTAGTTAAAGTTGTTCCGGCACTCCTTAACACGGTAGGGTCATGAGAACCTGTTCTGTAAAGGAGAACCTGGGATAAGGAAATAGGCAAGTACTAAGTCTTCTGGTGTAAACTTCCTTACTTTACAGTGCCGGTCGTAACGAGTCTTCATCCTCTCCTGGGCTCTCTGTAGGTTGTTGCTGGCAAAGGAATGGACCCTCTCTAGAATGTGTCGGAGATTTTGAAGATACTGGGGCACACTCTGATGTTCACTGAAGGTGTCATCACGTAGAGAATCCTTGAAAGCCTTGAGAGGTGTACGGCACTTACGTCCGTAGAGCATCTCATAAGGAGATACTCCTAGTGACTCGTTGGGAAGACTTCTGAAAATACACATGATGAGATCAATTTGCCTATCCCAATCCTTTGAGGTCTCATTACAGAACTTTTTTAAGAGTGCCTTGATGGTTTGATGACTACGCTCGAGAGAACCCTGTGAAGCAGGATGATAGGGGCTGGACAGTACCTGTTTGATGTTGAACTGATGTTGAAGGTGGCGAGTACAAGGGTTAGGGGACAGACGTGTCGTCGTCGCGCTCCGTGAAAACACTGGATTAAACCGGGATTTTTTAGGATTACAACTATGGATTACGGCCACAGTGATCACACAGTGCATAGTGACCCGTAGGAAAGTTGAATACAGAAATTAAAAATGGAACTTTGAGTTAAATACAGAATAAACGTGGTCCCACGTGGTGAGCCAGTGCCACCAGGCTCATGTGTACAGGCAAAAGCGATATATATCAAATATAGCGAGCAGTGATACGGTGAACAGTGAAGTGGAACGTGTAACATAACATATAAATTAGTGAATAGTGTTAGAGAATTGTTCATAGAAAAAGTATAAATGTAAAGTTGTGGAGGAGGCATCACACTTGTGTTTACACCACAGCCACGAGGCCTACACAGTGTAGGGGACGTCCCTCAGTAACAGTATACTCCCTCAGTGATAATATACCAGCAATATATACTGTAATATGGGCAAGTAGGTTTAGGAACTAGTAATAGAGTAAGTTAATAACATTGTAAGCCGGAAGAAAGCAGAAATTCCCTTAGGAAAATACAGGCAAATAATCAGTGTATAAATCAAGTAACTGGCAACCGGTGACATCCTGCCCCCGACCTGGGACAACAACGGTCAACTATACGGTCCCAAGAGGACCATATTTTCTCCACAAGGCGATAAGTACCCACACATAAACTTTAACAAATAAACATATGTAATATTATAAATATACTGTATACATATTATATATACATATATATAATATTATAAATATATGCATATAATATTATAACATCACAAACCCAACATGGAGGGGTGTGGAGGTTGCCATAAGGCACTTCGGAAGACTGTTGTAGGCATTGTATGTAATATTTGTAACATAAGATTTCACCTGAGTTGTACAGGATTACCTACACAATATGCAAACCGGGAAGGTACCTACTGGATCTGTGAAAGTGACAGACAGGTGTGGGAAAACATTGCCAAACTAATGAATGACATTCCTGAAGTACACAGGCTACAATTCACACAAAAACTACCAGAAATATATGCAGAGTATATAAAGACAGCAACGAACTCTGAGCACAACCCAGGGATTGAGAATTTAGAGAGTCAAAGTAGCAATGTAGAAGGACATAGCGTCGAGGTACACAAAAATGAAGGCAATATGGTAGAGCAAACTGGTGATATGAATAAGGAGATAAAAAATGAGACGAATGAGAAAGACGAAAGCAACAAGGCGAAAGATAAGGGTAATACCGAGAATAAATGCAGAAACGAGAAAGTTGGAACAAAAATCACAGAGGTAGCCAAGTCGTACACGGATACAAACAAGAATAATGCAATCACAGATGAAAATATTTGCAGGTATTATGCAAAAGGACAGTGCAGATATGGGCCCAGAGGCACGGAATGCTCATTCATGCACCCACGGAAATGCCGGAACTGGTTAGGGAAAGGCAGATGTCGTTTTGATACTGAGTGTAGATATTTTCACCCTAAGCTATGCAAACTCTCAGTTAATGAGAGGAAATGCTACGATCTTCATTGCCCCGATTTCCACGTCAGAGGTACACAGCGCTATATAAGAGAGGAAGTCCAATATAATAGCCCTGAACATTTTTTAGAGGCAGGCAGAAACAGAGGGAGAAACAGACAGGCAGAAACGTGGCAGGAGTACGGATGGAGAGGGGGAAATGCCCGAGACTGGACTACATTTCGTCATCAAGCCCACACATACTACACCCCCCAACTACACAGAGACTACCACACTCCCCAATATCACTTCCAAAACTGGACAAACCATTGCCACAACAACACACCCTGGGTCAGGGTAGAGAGGAGGGAGAACCACCAAAACCTTCCAGAAGTGACACACAATATGGACAATCATTCATTTTTGCAAACATTCAAGGTCTAAAGCCAAAGTCAAGAAATAAAGTCAAGTTCATAAATGGTCTCCTATTAGAGTCAAACTCCATATTTGGGGCATTCACGGAAACTCATACAAAAGATTACATGGATGGTGAAATCTGGATTCCAAATTATAATTTATACAGATGTGATAGAAAAACTAGGTCAAATGGGGGAGTAGGTCTGTATATTAAAGAGGACCTGGTATGCACAGAACTACTAAACTCAACTAATGAGGTGGTAGAGGTACTTGGAATTAAGGTAGAGAAACTAAACCTAATTATTATTTTAATATATAAACCGCCAGATACAACGGTTGAGGAATTCACAGAGCAGATGCACAAAATAGAGAACATACTTGATGACCTAGCAAACCCAGCTCCAGATATTATCTTCCTTGGAGATTTCAATTTACCGAGTCTAAGATGGAGAATGGCAAACACAAATATCATAGCAGGGAATGACCCGGGAAATAACCAGCCACAGGTCAGAGAACTTTTGAGATTCTGTGACAAATTCTCGCTCAATCAACAGATTACAGAACCAACTAGGAACGAAAACACACTAGACTTGTTATTCACAAACAATGATGAACTAATCAGAGACATAACAATCTCAGATACTTCATACTCAGACCATAAGCTCATTGAAGTGCGAACTAGCATAAATAACGGTAGTAGATCTAAGAGACCCAACAAGCGAGAAGGAATATTCAATCAATTCAATTTCAACAATAAGAGGATTGACTGGGAAAAAATAAATGTGGACCTTTCAACCATTCAATGGGAGACGGTCTTAAGCGACAAAACTCCCACACAGGGAATAGCTCAACTGACAGCTGAAGCTTACAAGGTCTGCTTGAAGCACGTGCCGGTGAGGAGGGGCAGAAAGAGGAACACTCTAGAAAGAGAACGCAGACGACTGTACAGGAGAAGGAAAAAAATTACGGAAATGCTTCGGCAGACACAACTATCACAAGCAAGGAAAATAAGCCTAAGCAGGGAGATCGAAGAAATCGAACAAACGTTGAAGCGATCATATGAGTCTGAGGAAATGGAATTGGAACAGAGAGCTATACAAGAGATAAGGAAAAATCCGAAATATTTTTTCACATACGCTAAATCAAAATCCAAAACCTCGACCAGTATTGGACCGTTAATTACAAATGAAGGTACGTACACAGAGGACAACAAAGAGATTAGTGAAATTCTAAGAAGCCAGTATGAGGCTATGTTTAGCACACCAATTAACAACATGAAAGTTGATGACCCAGACAGCTTCTTTATGAATGACATTCAAGCTGCAGATAATATAACGGATATTACCACAAACTCGGAAGACTTTGAAAGAGAAATTGACAATATGCCCATGCACTCAGCCCCTGGGCCTGACTCATGGAATTCAATATTCATAAAGAAATGTAAAGTACCAGTAGCGAGAGCACTCAGCGTAATATGGAGAAAGAGCCTGGATACAGGGGAGATACCAGCAGCACTTAAATCTGCAGATATAGCTCCGTTGCACAAGGGGGGGAGTAAAGCCTTGGCAAAAAATTATAGGCCAGTTGCACTAACATCACACATAATAAAAGTGTTTGAAAGAGTGATTAGGAATCAAATTTCTAGTTTTATGGAAAACAATGAATTGCACAATCCAGGACAACATGGATTTAGAGCGGGAAGATCCTGTCTGTCACAGTTACTCAACCACTATGACAAAATCACAGAAGCCCTAGAAGAAAAGCAAAATGCAGATGTTATACACAGACTTTGCAAAGGCTTTCGACAAATGTGACCATGGGGTGATAGCTCACAAAATGAGGTCAATGGGAATAACTGGAAAAGTAGGACGCTGGATACTCAATTTCCTGTCGAACAGAACACAAGAGTAACTACTTCACGTATATGAGATTATTCAGTACACAGGGATGTACATAGATAAATCAGTAATCAAATTACAGGCTATATATATATATAAATCTGAAGACATACACAGGCATTTATATCAATAGATATCACGAGATTAACACACGGGCATGTATATCAATAGAATCATAGAGATCATTCACAGGCATTTATATCAATAGATTATAGAGATCAATCCACAGGCATTTATATAAGATTCTAGAGATCAAGCAACACCAATATCTGGTTTAATACCAATATATAAATAATAATATACAAGAATGAGTCACAGTAAATTCCTTATGAACTCTGGTGCTTGCACACACCCACACATAGATATATATGTAAACTGATACTGTGAGCGCTCTGGGCAGGCTCACCACATACTGTGCTCTAGTGACTTAACTCAGGTGAGACTTGCTCAGACATATAAAATATCTGACAATAGTATATATAGCTAACTAAAGGGGAAATGGGAGGGTAACTGTAAAC
>WNGS01167279.1:9185-33569 GCA_020271785.1 Procambarus virginalis | reverse complement strand
TATGTAGCTGAATTGCATTTGATGATTTGCTTCAAAATAAGATGTAGTAAGTCTTTTCGATGTTTAATGTTAGTTTGTTAGTTGACATCCATAAGTGGACTTTTTTAATTCATTATTCACAACATTATTTAGTGTATGTGGGTTGAGGTCTGAATAGATAAGAGTAGTATCGTCAGCAAACAATATAGGTTTGAGAATATTAGAGACATTAGGCAGATCGTTTATATATATAAGAAATAGAAGAGGTCCTAAGATACTGCCCTGTGGCACTCCAACGGTAATTGGTAGAGTGGAAGAAGTTGTTTCATTGATAGTTACATATTGGTGTCTGTCACTAAGATAGGATCGGATGTAGTCAAGGGCAAGGCCTCGGATTCCATAATGCTGGAGTTTAAGTAAGAGGTAGTTGTGATTAACAGTATCAAAGGCTTTTCTTAGGTCAATGAAGAGTCCAATCGGAAACTCATTTTTGTCAAGTGCTAAGTAGATTACGTCAAGGAGACTAATGATTGCATCGTTGGTGCTCTTTTGGGACCTGAAGCCAAACTGGCAGGGGCTGAGTATATCGAATTTTACGAGGTAGTACATTATAATGCCACATTATAATGTGGAAGATTTTACTATGATACTGTGGTAGATGATACAAACAATTATACTATTGCTTAATTCCAATAAATGATTACATGAAACAAAATACCAAGTTACTTTAAATATAACAGGGTAATAAGATCCCTAGGTTTAGTGACAAAGGGATTAACTAAGAACAAATAATTAAGAGTAAAAAAACAGGCATAGATGACAAACAAAAAATAAAAATAAAAATAAAAATAAAAAACCTTTGGAAAGGAAAGGCAGAGCTTAAGTACACTTTGGTTGTATGTGAGACTACAAATTATGATCTGGTTATTCAGCTGATATCCCACAGTCAGCCAGGAAGGAAGTGAGGTGTGCCTCAGTGGTTATGACATAAGTTTTTCCAGAGTCAGTCTTCCTAGCTATTATTTTACCATCGCGCACAAAACAATGTTTAATAGCAGGGGAACTTTTGCAGATTCCACGTAGTTTATATAAGAGATTTTGTCTGAATCTGGTTAGACATTCGTTCACATAAACATTGGATTTCCCACCGACGCAGCAGTGATAAGGTCAGACTTGCGGGAGCAGCTATCAGATATTAGTACAGATATTAGTACTGGACGATGGAATATCATTTGCAAGGGATGACCCAATGGAAGAGAAGAACCTGTTGAACTCAAGAGCAGTATCAGAGGTTGAAAGCAGGCCATGATTATTTGATAGGAGTATTGGTTTGTTATTTATAATCTTCTTTGATCCCAATATTTGAGAAATTGTGCTCCATGTTTTTTAATATTGCCCTTTGTGTGGGTAAATTGTCTTCGTAGTATTTAATTTTAGCTCTCCTAATTATTTTAGATAGCAATGATGAGTAATTCTTTGAGAATTCTTTGGAGACAATTCCTAACCTATACTTCTTCTCAAGGTCATGTTTTTTATTAATGGATTTAAGTATCCCCATTGTAAGCCAAGGATTGTTTAGCCTTTTAGTTGTGACTTGTTTCTTTAGCATAGCACAGTGGGTGTTATAAAGGCTGAGAGTTTTTTGAAGAAATAATTGAACTGCTAGGTTGATGTCCCCTATGTTCCCTAATTCAGATTCCCAGTTGATATTAGCAGCAGCAGCTATAAAATTACTTATAACTTACCCAGGCTCGTGGGGTGGGCGCCCAAGCCCACCCTTTCACTTTCACTTTCACAAGCACTTTCACGCTCTCCACAAACAAAAAACAAATCTTGCCCCAAGTGCGGGCGGCGTTTCGGGCGATCGAGTGGCAACACTGAAAAGTGTATACTCTTTTCAATGTGCTGACCTTAATTTTCGATGTACATATTTCTTTTTTGTACCAATGTGTTCGCAATAGAATCTTCTAGAAGAACATATGTATAAAATGTCACCAAAGTATGAGTTAAATCACCACCAAATAAAGAACTATGTCGATCACTAGCGGTGAGCACCAAACAGCGACGAAATGTTTTTATTCTTTTCATGGTTGCCAACTCCACACTTGTCCTACAGCGTTAAATTTGGTATCACTGAGATTGCAATAAAATTCCCTACACGGACATAGGCATACAAAAGTAGAATCATGATCGCGGCCCACCTGCAAGAGTGTGGGAAGTGGCTGAAGTGTTACCTGTTACTGCACACCCAATGGCACATTGGTGAAACCCCTATTGAAAAGTGTATATTCTTTTCACTGTCCTGACCTCAATTTTCGATGTACGTACTTAACTTTTCTACCAATGTGTTCGCAATAGAATGTTCTAGAAGAAAATATGTATAAAATGTCACACAAAGATGCGTTAGACCGGCACCAAATAAAAAACTAGGCCGAGTACACTTGTCATGTAAACAATAGAATGGTCTTACCACGATGATGTCGTTCTCCCAAATAGGCAATGTGGCTATTAGAGAAAACGGAAATTTCATGGCAAACAGGTTTATACTATCCCCAAGTCGATCGGAGAAGAATTGGATCTTATAGAAATATTTTTTCAAATGCCGCTTGAGCGCGGCATTTGGGTGCATTCAAGAGAAAAATATATGTCGCGCTCAAGCGACATATGGGTGCGAAAGTGTACTGGTTGAAAGAGGTACAGTGTTTAACATGGATGGGAAGGTCATTCCACATTTTCTGTAATCTCTGTCTGTGTATCTCTGTAATCAACTTGAACGTTAGATCCCTAGGTAAACACTTCGATGATGTTAGTGCCTTGATTGAAACTATTGACAACAAATTCTCTTTTATTATACTTACTGAAACGTGGTTGAAAGAGGATACTACTCAACTCTTTAGCATGCCTAACTACTCGGCAATTCACAACTGTCGTCAAATTCAGAGAGGTGGTGGTACTGCTCTTTACTACCACCAAGAACTAACATGCTTAAAAGTAATTAGAACTAGAGACTGCTGTGGGGAGTATATCTTCGCCAGTTTCAGAGTCAAGGGTGCCGAGTCTGTCCTGTCTGTGGGTGCAGTCTATAGAATTCCTAACACTGATGTGTCCGAATTTAACTCAAACCTTAGAAATCTAATACTCGATAACAGACTGAACAAAAACCATCTAATTATCGCAGGGGACCTTAATATTGACCTCTGCGAGCCTGATCACCCTACTGCTGTTAGCTTCCTCAACTGTATGAATTCCTGCTTCCTCATACCCTTAATGTTAAGGGTATGAGCCCTTAGAATCACTAGACCAGAATCAGAAAGGCCCTTAGAATCACTAGAATCACTAGTGACCTACTAGAATCACTGAGAGTATTGCCACGACTCTTGATCACATCTGGACAAACATAACCTCTCCACTTACTTCAGGTATAATCACCGATAGCACTACAGACCATTACCCCACATTTATCTTAACTAACATTAGCAAACCACCTCTAGAGTCAAGGGAGTTAAGTTTTAGGCGGCACAATGAAACTGCTTTAGACAATTTTACAACTGCTGCTGATAATGTCAACTGGGAGTCCGAGTTAGGTAACATAGGGGACATCAACCTAGCAGTGCAATCTTTTCTCCAAAAAACTCTTAGCCTTTATAACACCCACTGTCCTATGCTTACAAAACAAGTCACAACCAAAAGGCTAAACAATTCTTGGCTTACAAAGGGAATACTTAAATCCATTAATAAAAAAAATGACCTTGAGAAGAAGTATAGGTTAGGAATTGTCTCCAAAGAATTCTCAAAGAATTACTCGTTATTGCTATCTAAGATAATTAGACGAGCCAAAACTAAATACTACGAAGATAAATTTACCCAAATAAAGAGCAACATTAAAAAAACTTGGAGCACAATTTCACAAATACTGGGATCAAAGAAGATTTTAAACAACAAACCAACACTCCTGTCCAACAACGATGGTCAGCATTCAGCCTCTGATTCTGCTATTGAGTTCAATAGGTTCTTCTCTTCCATTGGGTCATCTCTTGCAAATGATATTCCATCTTCCAGTACTGATGTTAATGACTATCTTACAGGTAACTATCCACAGTCTCTGTACCTAAAGCCTATTAATTCCACTGACGTCAATGAGATAATCCTTTCCCTTAAAACCAAGTCTAGTGCCCTTGAGGAGATACCAACTTTAATTTACAAAAAATCCTCCAGAACTTTACCCCTGCTATTGCATTGCTCTTCAACAAGTCACTTGAACCCCAAACCTTTCCAGATATTCTAAAAAAAAGCGAGAGTAATCCCTGTCCACAAATGTGGTGATCTTACAGATGTTAACAACTACAGACCTATTTCAATCCTGCCTAACTTGTCAAAAATATTTGAGAAACTAATCTACAAGCAGCTTTACTCTTATCTAGCCAAACTCAATAAACTTAGCTCTTGCCAATATGGCTTCAGACCCAAAAAAACACTAATGATGCACTTATTAGTATGATTAACTTGATTCATGCAGCTCTTGATAAAATGAGTTCCCTGTTGGGGTATTTGTGGACCTGCGTAAGGCTTTGACACTGTCAACCACCAAAACCTTCTTCTTGAATTACATCATTATGGAGTCAGAGGACACTCCCTGCAATACCTCAAATCTTACCTTACTGACAGGCTCCAATATGTTTCTGTGAATAATTCAATTTCTCCAACCCTACCCATCAACATTGGTGTTCCTCAGGGCAGCATACTTGGCCCTCTCCTCTTTCTCATCTACATTAATGACCTTCCAAATGCCTCCCAACACCTCAAGCCAATTCTATTTCCTGACGACACAACCTTCCTTTACTCCAGTCCTGACCCCCTTGCTCTAAATGCCACAGTAAATACTGAGCTAAATAAAGTCCATCTTTGGCTAACTGCCATCAAACTCACCCTTAACATTGACAAAACTTTTTATATTCTGTTGGCAATAAATCCTCTAATCAAATAAATCTCAAAATAAACAATACCCAAATTTGTAACAAATTAGATGGCAAATTCCTTGGCATTCTCATTGACCACAAGCTGAATTTCCAGGGACACATTCTAAATATATCAAAAAAAGTTTCAAAAACTGTTGGCATTCTTTCTAAGATCAGATATTATGTACCCCGCCCTGCCCTGGTGACTCTCTATTACTCCCTCATCTATCCATATCTCAACTATGGTATTTGTGCTTGGGGTTCTACTACCCAAAATCATTTACGTCCTCTAATCACTCAACACAAAGCTGCTATTAGGACAATATCCAACTCTGGCCCCAGACATCACTCGGTACCCCTACTCAAATCTCTGAATATGTTAGATATTAAGTCACTGCACATTCTCTCATGTGTATTATACATATAGATAACGCTGAACTGTAATGCCAATCCTGACCTCAAAAGCTTCATAGAAGGTTGTAACAGAACCCATGAGCACCACACCAGAAATAAATACAGTTTTGATATTCCTAGAGTACGACTTAATCAAACTAGAAATGCTTTACAAATCAAGGGACCCAGAATGTGGAATGACCTTCCCAACCATGTTAAAGACTGTACCTCTCTCAACCAGTTTAAGATTAAAACGAAGCACTACCTCCAATGTCTGTTTTTTTTTTTTAATGACGCTGTTTGTCGACCGAATTGTATTTGTGCTGCTTTTTCATCCATGTTCCCCCCTTCTTAACTCTTTTTTTTTATTTGTTCTCAACTCATTTTATTCCTTATGCTCAATTAGTATTAAGCCTTAGTCATTTAATTCAATTAGTATTAAGCCTTCGATGATGTTAGTGCCTTGTTTGAAACTTTTGACAACAAATTCTCTTTTATTATACTTACTGAAACGTGGTTGAAAGAGGACACTACTCAACTCTTTAACATGCCTAACTACTCGGCAATTCTCAACTGTCGTCAAATTCAGAGAGGTGGTGGTGCTGCTCTTTACTACCACCAAGAACTAACATGCTTAAAAGTAATTAGAACTAGAGACTGCTGTGGGGAGTATGTCTTCGCTAGCTTCAGAGTCAAGGGTGCTGAGTCTGTTCTGTCTGTGGGTGCAGTCTATCGAATTCCTAACACTGATGTGTCCGAATTCAACTCAAACCTTAGAAATCTAATACTCGATAACAGACTGAACAAAAACCATCTAATTATCGCAGGGGACTTTAATATTGACCTCTGCGAGCCTGAACACCCTACTACTGTTAGCTTCCTAAACTGTATGAATTCCTGCTTCCTCATACCCTTAATCACTAGACCTACTAGAATCACTGATAGTACTGCCACGGCTCTTGATCTCATCTGGACAAACTTAACCTCTCCATTTTACTTCAGGTATAATCACCGATAGCACTACAGACCATTACCCCACATTTCTCTTAACTAACATTAGCAAACCACCTCTAGAATCAAGGAAGTTAAGTTTTAGGCTGCACAATGAAACTGCATTAGCCAATTTTATAACTGCTGCTGATAATGTCAATTGGGAATCCGAGTTAGGTAACATAGGGGACATCAACCTAGCAGTGCAATCTTTTCTTCAAAAAACTCTTAGCCTTTATAACACCCACTGTCCTATGCTTACAAAACAAGTCACTACCAAAAGGCTAAACAATCCCTGGCTTACAAAGGGAATACTTAAATCCATTAATAAAAAACGTGACCTTGAGAAGAAGTATAGATTAGGTATTGTCTCCAAAGAATTCTCAAAGAATTACTCGTTATTGCTATCTAAGATAATTAGACGAGCTAAAAGTAAATACTTCGAGGATAAATTTACCCAAATAAGGAGCAACATTAAAAAAACTTGGAGCACAATTTCACAAATATTGGGATCAAAGAAGGTTCTAAATAACAAACCAACACTTCTGTCCAATAACGATGGTCAGCTTTCAGCCTCTGATTCTGCTATTGAGTTCAATAGGTTCTTCTCTTCTATTGGGTCATCCCTTGCGAACGATATTCCATCTTCAAGTACTGATGTTAACGATTATCTTACAGGTTACTATCCACAGTCTCTGTACTTAAAGCCTATTAATTCCACTGACGTCAATGAGATAATCCTTTCCCTTAAAACCAAGTCTAGTGCCCTTGAGGAAATACCAACTTTAATTTACAAAAAAGCCTCCAGAACTTTAGCCCCTGCAATTGCATTGCTCTTCAACAAGTCACTTGAACTCCAAACCTTTCCAGATATTCTAAAAAAAGCGAGAGTAACCCCGGTACACAAATGTGGTGATCTCACAGATGTTAACAACTACAGACCTATATCAATTCTGCCTAACCTGTCAAAAATATTAGAGAAATTAATCTACAAGCAGCTTTACTGTTATCTAGCCAAACACAATATACTTAGATCTTGCCAATATGGCTTCAGACCCAAAAAAGCACTAATGATGAACTTATTAGTGTGATTAACTTGATTCATACAGCTCTTGATAAAAATGAGTTCCCTGTTGGGTTATTTGTGGACCTGCGTAAGGCTTTTGACACTGTCAACCACCAAAACCTTCTTCTTAAATTACATCATTATAGAGTCAGAGGACACGCCCTGCAATACCTCAAATCCTACCTTACTGACAGGCTCAAGTATGTTTCTGTGAATAATTCAATTTCTCCCACCCTACCCATCAACATTGGTGTTCCTCAGGGCAGCATACTTGGCCCTCTCCTCTTTCTCATCTACATTAATGACCTTCCTACTGCCTCCCAACACCTCAAACCAACTCTATTTGCTGACGACACAACCTTCATTTACTCCAGTCCTGACCCCCTTGCTCTAAATGCCACAGTGAATACTGAGCTAGAGAAAGTCCATCATTGGCTAACTGCCAACAAACTCACCCTTAACATTGACAAAACTTTTTATATTCTGTTTGGCAATAAATCCTCTAATCATATAAATCTCAAAATAAACAATACCCAAATTTGTAACAAATTAGATGGCAAATTCCTTGGCATTCTCATTGACCACAAGCTGAATTTCTGGGGACACATTCTAAATATATCTAAAAAAGTTTCAAAAACTGTTGGCATTCTTTCTAAGATCAGATATTATGTACCCCCGCCCTGCCCTGGTGACTCTCTATTACTCCCTCATCTATCCATATCTCAACTATGGTATTTGTGCTTGGGGTTCTACTACCCAAAATCATTTACGTCCTCTAATTACTCAACACAAAGCTGCTATTAGGACAATATCCAACTCTGGCCCCAGACATCACTCGGTACCCCTACTCAAATCTCTGAATATGTTAGATATTAAGTCACTGCATATTCTCTCATGTGTATTATACATATATAAAACGCTGAACTGTAATGCCAATCCTGACCTCAAAAGCTTCATTGAAGGTTGTAACAGAACCCATGAGCACCACACCAGAAATAAATACAGTTTTGATATTCTAAGAGTACGACTTAATCAAACTAGAAATGCTTTACAAATCAAGGGACCCAAAATGTGGAATGACCTTCCCAACCTTGTTAAAGACTGTACCTCTCTCGACCAGTTTAAGAGAAAAACGAAACTATACCTAATAAATTCCCTGTAACCTGCCTTACCTCTCTATTGTCAACAAATGTCTGTTTTTGTTTTAAATGACGATGTTTTGTCGACCGAATTGTATTTGTGCTGCTTTTTCAGCCATGTTCCCCCCTTCTTATCTCTTTTTTTTTTTTGTTCTCAACTCATTTTATTCCTTATGCTCAATTAGTATTAAGCCTTAGTCATTTAAGTTTTTCCTGCCCGAAACGCTTTGCGTAGTAGTGGCTTTAGGCATTGTATGTACTAACCTTATCTATAAATCCATCACCCTTTGTAAAATCTCTTGTACCTTACCTAAATAAACATTTGATTTGATTTGATTTGATTTGATTCTGGGCCCTTTGATTTGTAGATCATTTATGGTTTGATTAAATCGTTCTCTTGGAATATCAAAAAGGTATTTGTCTTTATTGTGTATTGTTATTATTGTGTATTATTCTGATCTGCTTTTGTGTCAAAATTTCTTCAAATTACTTGTAATCATTTTTTGTTGATTTTACTGTAAATATTCTACTTAAAATTATCAGTTCCTATAAAGAAAAGCTGTAAAATACCTGCTAACATTTTTATCAATTTTACTGTTAATTTATCAAAAAATTTCTGCTAGTTTAAGGACTTGCCCGAAACGCTATGCGTGCTAGTGGCTTTGTAAGAATGTTAATTCAACTTTTTTTCTATATTCTCTGTTAACCCCCAATGTAACTTCTTGTATATAAATAAATAAATAAATAAATACTCCAGAGATTGTGTTTCAATCTCTGGTGCGCCCCCACCTGGATTATTGCATACAGGCATTGACACCTTATCTTCAGAAAGACATAAGTACTGCTCTGGAGAAGATGCAACACTGAGCAACAAAAATCATACCAGATCTTAGTCATCTCTCGTATCAGGAAGGGTTGAGGGCCACTCGGCTGACAACACAACAAAAGGCAACATGAAAGGCACATGGAAAACCATCTCTAGTATCCTAGGAACTAAACAACACTCACATAACCAAATAAAACTCTATAACGATGGTTGTACACCGTCAACTGATTTAGAAATGGCAAATGAATTTAACAGCTTCTTTTCATCGGTTACATACGTTTATGTTACGTTGTTGGGTTGATTAGATACACAGTGTTTAGTGAGTTTCATATTTATTTAGTAGTCCTGGATACAGCAGTGTCGTAGACGTTGAGACGAAGCCTGGAGCAGAGCAGAGAGCTGAGTGAGGCCGGAGTCGTGGAGCTCTATGCGGGAGAGCGTGGCGGCTCCATTAGGAATTGTGAGTGTCTGAACTCGGGGAGCGAGAGCGTTGTAGCTGGATGCGGTCGTAGTCTACTGTCTGCTCTGTGTCGAAGCTGTAGCGTCTTGGGTCGATTAGAACTGCCCATGCAGAGTACTATACATTCTTGACTGGAGATTGTACTGTCTTCTATTCGATTGATTGATTGATGAAGATTAAGCCACCCAAAAGGTGGCACGGGCATGAATAGCCCGTAAGTGGTGGCCCTGTTGAGCCATTACCAGTATCAATAGATGATACTGGAGATCTGTGGAGGTGCGATGCACCCTGCGTGACGGGATATGTCTCCCGTGGTCTTCTATTCGATTGATTGATTGATGAAGATTAAGCCACCTAAGAAGTGGCACGGGCATGAATAGCCCGTAAGTGGTGGCCCTTTTAAGCCATTACCAGTATCAAAAGATTATACTGGAGATCTGTGGAGGCGCAACTGCACACTGCGTGATGGGAGATGTCTCCCGGACCAAATGGTCGTGTCTTCTATTCATCAAATCGTTGCTTATATGGTGATTACACCTCAGCTTCCTCCAACAAGGTGAGAAGAGTATTACCTGTAATTGGGGAAAGGATTGTAGCTTCTGTAATTAGTTATGCTATTAAGAAAATGAGATAATGGAGCGAGTATAAGATTAACTCGCTACAGTGCTAATCTTGCCAGAAAAATCCCACAGACTCAGACACATATTAACACATATCTCTCAGGCAGCTATCCAAACTCTCTTCTCCTTTCACCAGTCAGCCCAACAGATGTTGTGTCCGTCATCCACTCACTAAAAACCGAGGCAGGGAACATCAGTGAAATCCCATCCATTGTATACAAGAGCGCCTCCCATGTTTGAGAGAGAACTCCATCAACATCAGGGGCCCGAGACTGTTCAACACGCTCCCGCTACACATAAGGGGCATAACTGGCAAACCCCTCACAGTGTTCAAGAGAGAACTGGATAAGCACCTCCAAAGGATACCTGATCAACCAGGCTGTGACTCGTACGTCAGGCTGCGAGCAGCCGCGTCCAACAGCCTGGTTGATCAGTCCAGCAACCAGGAGGACTGGTCGATGACCGGGCCGCGGGGACGCTAAGCCCCGGAAGCACCTCAAGGTATACTCAAGGTAAGGTATGCCCTTGCGCCACCTATAGCTCTGCTGTTCAACAAACCCCTTGAGTGTCATACCTTCCATGATATCCTTAAAAAAGCAAGAGTAACGCCAGTTCATAAAGGAGGCAATCCGGCGGACATAAAAAATTATAGACCAATATCAAACCTACCCAGGGAGCCGGTCGGCCGAGCGGACAGCACGCTGGACTTGTGATCCTGTGGTCCCGGGTTCGATCCTGGCCGCCGACGAGAAACAATGGGCAGAGTTTCTTTCACCCTATGAAAGGTGCGACTTGCGCCTATGGGTGGCGCAAGGGCATGGGAGGCGCTATTGTATACAATGGACGGAATTTCACTGATGTTCCTATGCCCCTGCTCCCTAGCAGTAAAATAGGTACCTGGGTGTTAGTCAGCTGTCACGGGCTGCTTCTTGGGGGTGGAGGCCTGGTCAAGGACCAGGTCGCGGAGACACTAAAGCCCCGAAATCATCTCAAGATAACCTCAAGATAACCCATTCTATAAAAAATATTTGAAAAAACTATCTACAAACAGCTCTATTCCTACCTCTTAAAATTCGACATACTCAGCCCCTGCCAGTTTGGCTTCCGGTCCCAAAAGAGCACCAACGATGCAATCATTAGTCTCCTTGACGTAATCTACTCAGCCCTTGACAAAAATGAGTTTCTGATTGGACTGTTCATTGACCTATTAAAAGCCTTTGATACTGTTAATAACAAGTACCTCTTACTTAAACTCCATCATTATGGAATTCGAGGCCTTGCCCTTGACTACATCCGATCCTATCTTAGTGACAGACACCAATGTGTAACCATCAATGATACAACTTCTTCCACTCTACCAACTACCGTTGTAGTGCCACAGGGCAGTATCTTAGGACCTCTTCTATTTCTTATAGATATATCAATGATCTGCCTAATGTCTCTAATATTCTTAAACCTATATTGTTTGCTGACCATACTACTCTCATCTATTCAGACTCCAACCCACATACACTAAACAATGTTGTGAATAATGAATTAAAAAAAGTCCACTTATGGATGTCAACTAAAAACTAACTTTAAACATAGAAAAGACTTACTACATCTTATTTGGAAGCAAATCATCGAATGCAATTCAGCTACAGAGAGACAACATTAACATCAGCAATAAAAATGATAAAAGTTTCTTGGCCTATTCCCTATATAGGCGAAGAAAACGAATCGCGGAACAACTTGAGAGTCGCACCCTATCTCAAGAACGTCGAAGAAGGTTAGGTAGAGAAATAGAAACAATTGAACTCAAGCTACAAGAATCATACAAAACCCAGGAGAGGCAAAGAGAGCAAAAGGCCATCAGTGAAATAGAGAGAAATCCGAAGTATTTTTTCTCGTATGCAAAATCAAGATCAAAAACCTCATCGGGCCCCTGCGAAAGGGAGATGGAACTTTCACCGATGACAACAAAGAAATTAGCGAGCTACTGAGGAAGCAGTACGACTCTGTTTTCAGCGAGCCATTAAACGCACTAAAGATTGATAACCCAAATGAATTTTTCATGGATATGATACCAACATCAAATCATATATCAGGCGTCACCCTATCCCCACTGGATTTTGAAGAAGCCATAAACAGTATGCCTATGCACTCCGCACCAGGCCTGGATTCTTGGAACTCCATATTCATCAAGAACTGTAAAAAACCACTATCGCACGCCCTTCACATTCTGTGGAGACAAAGCCTAAATACTGGCGTTATTCCTGATATACTAAAAACAGCAGAGATAGCACCACTTCATAAAGGAGGAAATAAGGCAGAGGCAAAAAATTACAGACCGATAGCGTTAACATCGCACATCATAAAAAATTTTGAGAGTGCTAAGAAGTAAGCTCACAAAATACATGGAATCACAGCATCTCCATAACCCTGGACAACATGGTTTCAGAACAGGGCGCTCTTGCCTGTCGCAGTTTCTGGACCACTATGATATGGCATTAGATGCTATGGAAGACAAACAAAACGCTGATGTAATTTACACAGATTTCGCAAAAGCTTTTGATAAATGTGACCATGGTGTTATTGCACATAAAATGCGCTCAAAAGGAATTACCGGAAAAATAGGCAGATGGATCTACAATTTCCTGACCAACAGAACCCAATGTGTAATAGTCAACAAAATAAAATCCAGCCCATCAACCGTTAAGAGCTCAGTCCCCCAGGGTACTGTGCTTGCTCCAGTACTTTTTCTCATCCTCATATCGGACATAGACAAGAACACAACCTATAGCACTGTATCATCCTTTGCAGATGACACTAGGATCTTCATGAGAGTAGGCAACATAGAGGACACGGCAAACCTCCAGTCAGATGTAGATCAGGTCTTTCTATGGGCTACAGAAAATAATATGGTGTTTAACGAAGATAAGTTCCAGCTCATGCGCTATGGAAAAAAATGAAAATATAAAAACGGAAACCACGTACAAAACTCAGACAAATCATAACATAGAACGAAAAGGCAATGTAAAGGATCTGGGTGTACTCATGTCGGAAGACCTTACCTTTAAAGAACACAATAAAGTAGCCGTCACAACTGCAAGAAAAATGACAGGTTGGATAACAAGAACTTTTCACACTAGAGATGCTATACCGATGATGACACTTTTCAAAACGCTTGTGCTCTCTAGAGTGGAGTACTGCTGCACAATGACAGCCCCTTTCACAGCTGGAGAAATTGCTGACCTGGAGAGCGTGCAGAGGTCCTTTACTGCTAGAATCCACTCAGTAAAACATCTAAACTATGGGACCGACTAAAGAGCCTAAATCTGTATTCCCTTGAGCGCAGGCGGGAGAGATACATAATAATTTACACATGGAAAATATTAGAGGGGCTGGTCCCAAACCTGCACACAGAAATAACATCACATGAGACCAGAAGACATGGCAGGATGTGCAGAATACCCCCGTTGAAAAGCAGAGGTGCAACTGGTACTCTGAGAGAGAACTCTATCAACATCAGAGGCCCGAGACTGTTCAACACGCTCCCGCTACACATAAGGGGCATAACTGGCAAACCCCTCACAGTGTTCAAGAGAGAACTGGATAAGCACCTCCAAAGGATACCTGATCAACCAGGCTGTGACTCATACGTCAGGCTGCGAGCAGCCGCGTCCAACAGCCTGGTTGATCAGTCCAGCAACCAGGAGGCCTGGTCGATGACCGGGCCGCGGGGACGCTAAGCCCCGGAAGCGCCTCAAGGTATCCTCAAGGTAAGGTAAGGACTTGTCGAAATGCTATATATATCTAGTGGCTTTACAAGATTGTAATTCCAACTTAAACTCTATGTTGTCTCTTAACCCCCAATGTACGTTCTTGTATATATATAAATAAATAAAATAAATAAATAAATAAATAAATAACTAGGGATCGAGGCATTAATGCGCAGTACGTGCTTCCCTCACCTGTGACGTCACAGCGCCATCTGACGACAGCATAAACACAGGCGGCCATTTTATGTTCCACCAAGATTAAAGTTTTGTTTTTTTAAATTTTGCCCCGAGTGTCGAGTTTATTGGGCAGCGCCCAATGTGTTCACAATAGAATGTTCTACAAGAACATATGTATAAAATGTCACACAAGGATGCGTTAGACCGGCCGCATATGAACAACTATACATCGATCACTAGCCGTGACCTCCAAACAGCGACGAAATGTTTCTATTCTTTTCAGGGTTGTAAACTCCACACTTATTCTACAGCGTTAAATTTGGTATCACTGAAATCGCAATAAAATTCCCTACACGTACATATGCATATAAATGTAGAATCATGATCTCGCCCATCCTCAAGAGTGTGGGAATTGGGTGAAGTGTTACCCGTTACCGCACATCGACGAAATTAGTATTGAAAAGTTTATTCTTTTCACTGTCCTGACCTTAATTTTCAAAGTACGTATTTCATTTTTATGCCAATGTGTTCGCAATAAAATGTTCTACAAGGACATATGTATAAAATGTCACACAAGGATGCGTTAGACCGGCAACAAACAAAAAAACCTACGTCGATTAATTACACTCGTTGTGTCAACAATACAATAGTCTTACCATGAAAATCCAATACAATGTCGTTTTCTCTATGCTATGTGACTATTAGAGAAAACAAAGATTTTATGGCAAACATGTTCATAGTGTCTGCAAGTCATTGCAAATAGACATGTTATCTTGAGTGAGCTTGCAAGAATGAATATTGGTGGTCGGCTTCTTTGTTGGATCAGGGTTTACTTATCCAACAGGAAGTCGTCTGTATTTTTCCAGGGACATAGGAGTGTAACAAGAGACTTTGAACTAGGTACCCCGCAGGGTGGTGTCCTCAGTCCTACCTTATTTAATATCTTAATAAACACGCTGTTAAACTCTATACCGAGCAAACCCAACGTCCACATCATTAGCTATGCTGATGATATAATGTTACACACCACTGGGTATGCTAACACGCAGAACACTCTTAACTCTGTATTAGACTCATGTCAGGATCTAGGTTTAATTATCTCAGCAGAGAAAACAAAGATACTAAATCGGCGCCCAAGCAGGCAGGTAGGAGCTGTTCGCAAGATGCAACTGTCTGATGGCTCCCAGCTTGACTATGTAAACAGATTCAAATACCTTGGCGTTGAGGTGCCACTGTATGGGCCTGTTGTATTCAGACTCTGTCGTCAGTATAAAGAGAGGCTCCGAGCTCTCAAGGCTGTTGCAGGTTATCACTCAGGCTATGGTGCCAATGTCAGATTTGTCAAAATGATGTACCTTGCATACATCAGATCTTTAGTGGATTATGCTGCACCTCTGCTTGTTTTGATGCCTGAAACAAAGCTTGGAGGGCTTGAAAAATTGCAGAACGAAGCCTTGAGGATAATCCTTGGGTGCCCTCGTACCACAAAGATACTTAATATGAGAAAGGAACTTAATATTCTGAGCGTTGTTGATCGTGTTACTGAAATTAACTGTCAAATTGGTATAAAAATGCTTAGGCTAACTCATCCTAATCCTTGCACAGAAGCCCTTCAGAATTTCTTTATTGAAGATCAGCATTGTTCCAAATGGATAACAAAAACTAGAACTCAACTCAGAATGTATCAGATTTATAATTTGTACCTAGAGAAACAACAACGGCACTTTCCTGCACCGTGGGACATTACACCCTTTCCAATTTTAATCCCTCCCTTTCCACCCAAGAAGCAAATTAGAGATCAGCCCAAGATTCGTCTTGAGGCAAAGATCAATGCCTTAAGCCATATTGGTGCTCTGTCCATAGAGCATTCTCTCTCTCAAGTCATATACACTGATGGTTCCCTACACCGCACCACGGGTGCAGCTGGAAGTGCAGTTGTTTTGACAATGGACGATGGCTTGTACTTTGAGTGGGGAGTCCGTATAAACAACTGGGCCTCTACCCTTCAGACTGAACTATTTGCCTTGCTCCTTCCACTGAAATGTGTACAAGTCTCCAAACTTGATACATTAACTATAAAGTGACTCCTTATCATCCTTAAATGCTCTCAACTACACACTCACACCATAAGCTCATTGAAGTGCAAACTAACATTAATAACAGTAGTAAGTCCAACAGAACCAACAAGCTAGAAGGCTTATTCAATCAATTCAATTTCAACAATAAGAGGATCGACTGGGAAGAAATAAATATAGACCTTGGAAACATTCATTGGGACACCATCTTAAGCGACAAACCTCTCACAGATAATAGCTCCACTTACAGCTGAAGCCTACTAGATCTGCTTAAAGCACATGCCTGTGAGGAGGGTCAGAAAGAAGACAACTCTAGAAAGAGAACACGCACACGACTGTACAGAAGGAGAAAATAACGGAAATTACTTAAACAGACACGACTGTCTTTAGAAAGGAAAATAAATCTAAACAGAGAGATCGAAGAAATAATTCTATGAATAGAGCAGACGTTGAAGTGATCATATTAGTGAGGAAACAGATAACAGACTGAACAAAAACAATCTAATTATCGAAGAGGACTTTAATATTGATCTCTGCGAGCCTGAACACCCTACTGTTGCTAGCTTCCTCAACTGTATGAATTCCTGCTTCCTAATACCCTTAATCACTAGACCTACTAGAATCACTGATAGTACTGCCACGGCTCTTGATCACATCTGGACCAACATAACCTCTCCGCTTACTTCATGGATAATCATCGATAGCACCATTACCCCACATTTTTCCTAACATTAACAAACCACCTCTAGAGACAAGGGAGATAAGCTTTAGGCTGCACAATGAAACTGCTATAGGCAATTTTATAGCTGCTGCTGCTAATGTCAACTGGGAGACCAAATTAGGTAACATAGGGGACATCAACCTAGCAGTGCAATCTTTTCTTCAAAAAACTCTCAACCTTTATACCACCCACTGTCCTATGCTAACGAAACAAGTCACAACTAAAAGGCTAAACAATCCTTGGCGCACAAAGAGAATACTTAAATCTATTAATAAAAAACATGACCTTGAGAAGAAATGTAGGTTAGGAATCGTCTCCAAAATTTTTTCAAAGAATTACTCATCATTGCTATCTAAAATAATTAGAAGAGACAAAATTAAATACTACGAAGATAAATTTACCCAAATAAAGGGCAACATTAAGAAAACATGGAGAACAATTTCACAAATATTGGGATCAAAGAAGACTTTAAATAACAAACCAATACTCCTGTCCAATAACAACGGTCAGCTTACAGCCTCTGATACTGCTATTGAGTTCAATAGGTTCTTCTCTTCCATTGGGTCATCCCTTGCAAATGATATTCCATCTTCCAGTACTGATGTTCAGGACTGTCTTACAGGTAACTATCCACAGTCTCTGTACCTAACGCCTGCAAATTCCACTGATGTTAATTTAGTTAGTTTTTAGGTAAAGTTAGTTTTCACTGCCAGCTGCAGAAGCCTCACTGGTTGAAGGCATTTGGCTTGCATGTGATGCCTCACTTGTTGAAGGCGTTGGGCTTGCCTGTGATGCCTCACTTGTTGAAGGCGCTGGGCTTGCCTGTGATGCCTCACTTGTTGAAGGCGCTGGGCTTGCCTGTGATGCCTCACTTGTTGAAGGCGCTGGGCTTGCCTGTGACGCCTCACTTGTTGAAGACGCTGGGCTTGCCCGTGATGCCTCACTTGTTGAAGGCGCTTGGGTTGCCTGTGCTGCCTCACTTGTTGAAGGCGCTGGTTTGATTTTCATACCATATAAGAATCAAGTGTTGCTTACCTTCTGTGTTCTCTGGCCAGTTGTATGATCAGCTCTTTTGTTCACCTCAGGTACTGATACATGTTTCCAACTTCTGGATGAGCACAATTGGATGAAAAAAATTTAATCTGTCAACATAGGTCATGAGTACACTGTATTTTGTGGTCATTGGTGTTGGTTCTTCACTGCCTTCTTCATCCTCCATCTCTACGTCGACCTCACCAGTATTAGAATGGAGAATCTCATCTTCACTCATCACACCATATCCTGGGTCATTGGCATCTTTTTCAAGCCAATCAACCACATCCTGTCTCTCTAAGTTTTCGCCGGCATTTCTAAACATTCCATGGATTTCATATGTAAATCCTTCAAAATCCATTTCTTCATCCTCCTCATTTCTGACTGTAGACATGAGGAATTTTTTCCAGGAATTTTTCAAAGTCGATTCCTTTACTTCACTCCACACCTTGGCCCAGTTATAGATGGCTTCCTTGCTTGTGTAGTTCTTCAAATTCTCAAGATTTTTAGCCACTTTTATCCACACCAAGTTCAATATCTTCCGGAAGAGGCAAAACCACCAAAACTTCGTTTAGCTTCTTTTTTGTGTACAACCTCTTTTTTTACTTGTTATAAAAATTGTGGGGTTTGCTATGGGGAAACTGGTACTATTAAGGGGTAAGGGTAAGTAGAATAGAGGTATCAAGATATGGGAGAATCAAAAGGCCCGGCCCCCAAAATAAAATATCCACAGTAATAAATGCTTGCTACTAAACCCGGTTAGTCTAGGAATAGATTATTGTACTCCCACACAGGAACAAGGGATACTCTGTTCAAACTTACTTATTTATTAACCCCTTAACACCCCCCATACACAATCACACCAATAACAATTTAATACTAACTTTACCACACAATCTTATGTTAAAAGCCTTGGTCCACATAAGCAGGATACAAGGTTTACACTGGAAACAAGCTAGGGTAAAGCTCTACTATAACACACTGGAGTCAGCTTAGGGTAGGGGACCATGTGGTTACACTGGGACCCCCGTTAGCATAGCAGGTAATATAAAAACTTAAATAACACTTACTACACCCCAGGTATACTACTCTACACATATAACGATAGGTATGCCAGACATATACAAAAATGAGTAATGGAGTACTTAACCAACTAAGTCACAGAAATAAAGAATTAAGAGGAAGGAGGAGAGTGTGTCCGAACGGCACAGGCAGTCAGCAGAGAAGAAGGTCTCAGTCTCCAGCCCTGCAGCATGCGTGTGTGTGGTGCCGGGAAGAGCCCAATTGATCATACAGCTATACATATTAAAACATCTTCCCCTTATGCCTCATATTGCTACTTTCCTCATTCTACGGGTAGTTAAACTTATAACAATGTTACTTAATCCACAACAAGTTTAAGAGTCTAAATGCTTTGTGAGCAACATGAATAGTCGTACTTCTGGCAGGGATGATTACAAACAGCTACAGCTCTCTATGCGTGCCCTGCCATATTGTCGTTAATAAGCTCAATTTTGACCTCTGGTTTCCATCTAAAGAACCCAGAGTCGTAACAGTGGCACAGATAACTCCCTGATCCATAGGCTGGATGAGAGAAGTTGTGTTAGGAGGAAGTGCCATACATGTTATCTTGCCATCATGTGTGGTAACGTGTCAATTTTGGGGTGGGCAGGCGCATTATCAAGCAGCAGCAAAGCCCGAACTTCGCTTGGCCTTACTTTGAGTTTCTTAACATGATAGGCACGAACTTCCCTGCAGGATACATCATGAAGCCAGGAAAGAAAGATCTGTGTAAACCATGCATTTTGTGATTTATAATATTTGACTGGCAGTCTGTCCATGCAATGTTACAAGGCTCTTGATTTCTTTGATTTGCCAACAATTGCACACGTGAGTCTGTCTGTGCCGTCGGCTATTGCACACATCATGGCTGATAGCCTGTCCTTGTTGACCTTGTGGCGTGGTACACAACCCTCACTCCTCATTGCTATAGTTTTTCTGGTAAACTCGTCCAATACAGCCCAGTTTCACTGTGAGGGGTTTGCCAGTTATGCCCAAACCTCTCACAGTGTTCAAGAGAGAACTGGATAAGCACCTCCAAAGGATACCTGATCAACCAGGCTGTGACTCATACGTCAGGCTGCGAGCTCCCTCGTCCAACAGCCTGGTTGATCAGTCCAGCATGCTGGACTGCTGATGATATAATGATACACACTACTGGGTATGATGATGATATAATGATACACACCACTGGGCATGCTGATGATATAATGATACACACCACTGGGTATGCTGATGATATAATGATACACATCACTGGGTATGCTGATGATATAATGATACACATCACTGGGTATGCTGATGATATAATGATACACACCACTGGGTATGCTAACATGCAGAAGACTCTTAACTTTGATATACACAGAAATCACAATAGCGTGGCACATCATATGAATAAATCCACAAGGGTCGTGATGAGGGTTCGAACCTACGTTCAGGATGATCCCGGACGTGCCTTAGTCGGCTGCACAATGAATGGTCAAAAGAATGACAACCGGTAATGCTACTGCCCACAAACGGATCCCGCAGCCTCTCCGAGACACTAACTGGGGTTTTACACAATTCTCCCATGCACTCGCTCGCAATTCTTTAGACTACGTCGTGGCGTGGTCGCCTAAGGCGCAGCTAGGATCATCCCAGACATTGATTCGAACCCTTATCACATCCCTTGGGGATAGGTTCACTCTGTATAAGACTCATGTCAGGACCAAGGTTGGTCATCTCAGCAGAGAAAACAAAGATACACAATCGGCGCCCACCCAGGCAGGGAGGAGCTGTTCGCAAGATGCAACTGTCTGATGGCTCCCAGCTTGACTATGTAAACAGATTCAAATACCTTGGCCTTGAGGTGCCACTGTTTGGTCCAGTTGTATTCAGACTCTGTCGTCAGTATAAACAGAGGCTCCGAGCTCTCAAGGCTGTTGTAGGTTATCACTCAGGCTATGGTGCCAATGTCAGATTTGTCAAAATGATGTACCTTGTATACATCAGATCTTTAGTGGATTATGCTGCACCTCTGCTTGTTTTGATGCATGAAAGAAAGCTTGGAGGGCTTGACAATTTGCAGAACGAAGCCTTGAGGATAATCCTTGGGTGCCCTCGTACCACAAGATACTTAACATGAGAAAGAAACTTAATATTCCGAGCACCGTTGATCGTGTGACTGAAATTAACTGTCAAATTGAAATAAACATGTTAGGTTAGCTCATCCTAACTCTTGCAAAGACGCCCTCCAGAATTTCTTGATTGTAGGTCAACATTGTTCCAAATGGATGACTAAAACTGGAACTGAACTGAACGTATCAGATTAATCACTTGTACCAAGAGAGACAACAACGGCACTTTCCTGCACCGTGGGAGATTACACCCTTTCCAATTTTAATCCCTCCCTTTCCACCCAAGAAGCAAATTAGAGATCAATCCAAGTGTGGCGGTTTTCTTTTTTTTTGTCACGACTGCAATGCGTACGTCGCCAATGTACATGTGGCAGACGCTTCACGAAGCTGTCGGAATTAGCAAAATAGAAATATGAGAGCAACCGTACAGGGCCTGGGAGCAAGGTCGAGTTAGAGTCCTTGTGGGTCTCTTCTCAGACTAGCCTCACCTGGTCCTGCTCCACGTTGGTCGTTGGAATCTCCTCAATGATGTAACACTTTAAGGGACTCCTAGGGTCCTCATCAAATTTATAGTTTAGTGACTTACAGGCAACTCGGTGTTGAAGACACCTAGAGCTGAAGGCTGGAGTAATATTAGCAGTATTCAGAAGTGGTTCAACGGAAACACCGCATAAAGCTTAACAGTAGTTTATTTACTAACTTAACCACTAATACACAGGGTGCTTGATTTACTTTCGATTGGCGTCAGCAAAGCTATGGTTGTATTAGCGAGACTCTTGACGTCTGGCTAATCGACTCGTATCCACTCGTGGAGAAACACCTAACTTAACACAGTTGACAGCCAATCATTAACACGGCAACCTAACTGCCGGTATGCAAAGGGATCACAAGAGTTCCAACCGGATACTCGGTAATGATGATATGCAATAAACACAATAATAATCACACAATAACTAAATGTGTGGTGTATGTGAAGCTCACATCCACAGACGAGTGAAATGCTGTGATACCACACAGATAAACACGCATACACCGTCGATTCACCTATAACCTGCGACAGGTATAAGAAGGTGAGAACTGTGGTTGATCCCTCAGATCAACACAGACACAATAAACAATGACAAGATCTTGTACTTACAGATAAGGTACCTTTCCTTACGCACTCACTCAGACTCGTTTATACAAGCACTCATTTCGTGAGTAGGGCGTGCTGTATGCTTAACAGACAGACACACGCGCACACACTGGCACTGACGGTGCGTGAGGTGGTGACGTCACGTAGGAGCTAGGGCGGCGGCGGGCGCTCGAGGTACTGAGGTACACGCTCAGGATGAGTGGCGGTACCATGCACTACACTGTACACTGTGGTAATGTCACACACAGATTACTTAGGCGGCGGCACTGCCTTAGTTCACTCTAGGTCACTCACGACGATCTTTGTCACCAGGGGTTACCTGATACCAGTCTGTTTCGCTCTGGAGATTTGTCACTTAGGCTTCTAAACAATATATTCCCACTCGTGATTCTGGCGAGTGTGTGGTATATCGCAAAGACGCTGAGTTAACTTGACGGTGAGGTATAGACGGTGATCAGTCTATTGGCCGGTAGAACAGAACACGTCCTCTGGGTATGGTCGCTCTCACGTGAATGAGTTTGCAAGGGTGCCTGGCATCTCGTGGCACACAACACAAAAGGAGTTACAATTTGACCAATAGCATTGCAGCAAATGAGCGGGAACCAATCATATTAGCTCGTTCGATGAGCAGTAGCAGGAGTGACGTCATGAACACGTCATAGCTGTTATTCAACATCGCGCCGGTTGACCCCAGAGGTCAGACGCTGCTGGCGTCTTCCCCTGTCCTCACGCGGGCACCAGCCATGTACTCACTGACCCTTGGTGGACAGTATGCTTAACTCTTCCTGTATCTACTTCCTGCCTAGACATACGGCGGCCTACGTATTACGAAAGTGTCCTGGTTAAGTGGGCATTCTGGAGATACCCAACATGCAGAAAACTATCCAGGATTAAGGGAATAGGCTTTGTGCACAAGATCAGTGCACTGTGCACTGCAATGAGCCATTCAAGTCAGCTGTGGGAGGATCTTGGGAGACATACTCCCACATCACCCCCAAAAGATCGAGCTCCACAGCGTGGCGCTCGTTCAACCTCAAACCGCTGACGGCATGTGCACAAACTTAGTGCACTGTAGCGCGGCCGGGTCCAGCGGACCCCGTTTTCTATCCTTCTAGGCGAGGCGGGGCCCTCGTCTAGACTATTCTCTCTTGGTAAGTGAGGAATTTCTTCAGTCACCGGATCACATGTGGCTATCTGTTCAGGTCTTGAGCAGGCACTGTGGTTGGACGTAGCTCCAGGTCTGGGTCGGCTCAACACCTCGAAACCTTGAGTGGCGAGTCTGTCCACTGCCTCTCTCCACCTGTGTCATGCCTGAAACATCAGAGACACACTGGGTACCAGTGTCCAGTGATTCGCGTCGCATTTCCTCGCTCATGTCTCCCTCGTTCGACGTCTCGTTAATCACCCCTGACCTACTCAACCAGTCAGCACCTACGTTGTCGGCTCCCTTTATGTAAACCACGCGGAATGTGAACTGTTGAAGGAACAACACCCAGCGCATTATTCTAGGGTTTGCGTTTTTAAGCGTGCGATGGGGCTGAGGGGTTGGTGATCTACTTGAAACGTGAAACGCTTACCGTAGAGATACTGGTAGAATTTCCTTACTCCCACCACAGCAGCAGGAGTTCCTTTCTACAGTGGAGTACTTCTGCTCAGCATTGCTCAGTTTACGGCTGGAGTACGCCAACTGGCCAGATTTCACCGTCGTACTCTTGCTATGAGTACAGCACCAATACCTGTATTGAGGCATCTGTCCGAAGGATGTACTCCCTGGTAGAATCTGGTAGTCTAAGGATGGGTGCTTCAGTCAGCTTCTTCTTGAGCGAGAATGCTGAGTTCTCCATTTCTGTCCAACGTACTCTAACAGGTGCATTCT
>WNGS01167278.1:27313-37728 GCA_020271785.1 Procambarus virginalis | reverse complement strand
ACTCTTAAACCGAAGTACCACTGTATGTATGTCGTGTATGTATGTATGTATGAGTATGTATGGTATGTATGTATGTATGTATTTGTGATATATCTTTAAAATAAAAAATGAAATGTTTCGTTTGTGCATATCCGCTAATCTACATAAGGTTCTTTGACCGTTGCTTTGAAATTTGCACACAACTGTTCCATTCGCATCCGATCAGGTTTTATATACATACTATATAGATTGTCACTGTCTGTGATGGTAACAAAAAAAATGCTTTTTGAAAAAATGTGTTTTCAGTGTTTTTCCACGTGGAGAGAAAAATCTTTTGGAAACCTCTTTACCGATTGCTTTTAACCCTTAAATGGCGCATAGCTATATACCATTTGACACCCACAGGCGCATACAAAAAAAAAAATTATTTTTCTTCCTAACCTGTTAATTTGTGTTCACTGATCACGGGAAAAAATAATAAAAAAATCGTAAGTTGAATATATTGGCCGCTATAGGGCAGGAAGTCTGGCACAAAACAGGCGCTCACTCAGCATGCGTCCCAGGCGGTCTGTTGATCGCCAGCTGTCAGGAGTTGCCACAAAGAGAAAATTGCCTAATTATTTCAATGTCTCTGATTGATTTTTCGTAGTTTTTTGCTGTAATATTATTCAATAGTGTGTAGTGTGATATATTTATATAATGAAATGAGTGAATCATCGCTGTACTCAAAAATATGGTGTGCTTATTGTTGATTCAATTATGTTCATCAAACAGTGAACAAATACTTTGTCGGTTGTTACACTATATACACAGGTTATATATAAGTATCTGCATGTTTTGTTCACCATAACGAACCACTAAGTTGCTATTATGAGTCAAAAAGTAACGAGGAGTGACCGCCGTGTACCAGCCAGCCACTCACGCCCTCCCTCAAGTCATCTGACTCACCCACATTCTCCTCCCACAATACTGTTTTTGCTTTTATTCACTATATACAGACGCTATATATAAGTATCTACATTCGTGTTCACCATAACGAACCACTAAGTTGGTATGCTGAGTGGCAGTGGCAGCCCGCCACTGGCTGCCACTCCCTCACCTCACCTGACTTGCCACCATTTTCCACTCACCATACTGTTTTTGCTTTTATATACAGACGTTATATATAAGTATTTACATGTTTTGTTCACCATAACTGTACATCTAAGCTTGTATGGTGAGTAAAGGCACAAAGACGTAGGACCTCACAGTCAGCTGATGGCTGCCGCCCTCAAGGCCAGACGCACTAATATTTCTCCTCCAACAATACTGCTTGTGGTGTTATTACGCTATATACACACATTATATATAAATATCTACCGGTTTTATTCACCATACTTGTACAAGTAAACTGGTATGGTGCCCAAAGACCATCGTGGTCACCAGTAAACAACACGATAATTCCTGCAGACGACGCTCCTCTCTCACCAAAATGGCGGCTCCCAACCTCCTACTCTTGCTGTTTATACTCTCTATACACACGTTATATATAAGTATCTACATTTGTGTTCACCATAGCGAACCACTAAGCTGGTATGGTGAGTGCAGTCAATAAAAGGTGGCCACACACAGTCAGATAACAACGCCACCACCCTCCCTCCCACAGCATTACTCCTCCCTCCATGGAGCACAGCGCTAAATATCATCACAATCCTCTTATTATCAGACCCATGGTCAGTTTTATCACAGTCAGGGGTCTTCTGTAATAATATTATCGCTACATAATAGCATGAACAAGTATATTATGGCATTTTTAGGCGATGCTGTGGTCACAAGCTGAACAGCAGTGCTGTGAGCTCATGCTGCGTGCGTCAGGCTTGGTAGCTTACTCGATACTGAGGCCCCTAACACCCGGGAGTTTGGCCCACGATTTTTTTAAAAAATGGCGTCTGTTTACAAGAGCCCTGATGAAGGTGTGGTGAACCCCGTGTATCCGCGGGCCGTTTAAATCTTGCGTAGTACTCCAACGCATCATATGATGCGATGCGCAATTTACTGCAAGTCGGTCAAAGCATCATATGATGCGATGCGCAATTGAAGGGTTAATCCGTTCCTGGAGACAGCTCGTATTCCGAAAACTCGTAATCCGAAGCTAATTTCCCCATAAGAGATAATGGGAAATGAATTAATCCGTTCCTGACTACCCAAAAACCTCACTTCAAACTAAATTTTATACCTAATTCATCTAAATAAACCTACAAAACTATGTTCAAGTTATTACTTACCTTGCTGACGACTGCTTTTGGCGTATGGAAGATGGTGAGGAGGGAGGAGAAGAGGTGTTACTGTTTGGAAAGGGAGTCCCCTTCCATTATAACATCAGGCAGTGAGGACTTCACTGGTGTGCACTCTCTGGCACGTTTTGCCTGCATACCACTAAGACTTGCTTGTCTTACTAAGAATCTGTCTAAAGACACTTGTTTTTCCCTCCATTTTAACACTTGTCTGTAGTAAGACATCACATTCTCATTTAAAAGGTCAATGCAACAGCCTGCTACAGCTATATCTGGATGAGTTTTTTCAACAAAACTTTGCAATTCTTCCCATACTTCACACATTTTCTTAACACTTTAGCGTTATCACGGCGCTCGAGAGCGTTACCACTTTTTGTGTTGAGGTCGCACAGCGGACTCGCTCACGAGTCACGAGAAAAAATATTTCTATAAACTCTATTTGTTATGCGATCGACTTTGGGATAGTTTGAAAATGTTCGCCATGAAATTTCTGTTTTCTCTAATAGCCGTATAGCCTATTTGGGAGAACGGCATAGCATTGCACCATCGAGGTAAGACCATTGTGCTGTTGACACGACAAGTGTAATTGACATAGTTTTTTATTTAGTGCCGGTCTAATGCATCCTTGTGTGACATTTTATACTTATGTTCTTCTAGAACATTCTATTGCACACATTGGTACAAAAATGAAATACGTACATCAAAATTAATGTCAGAACAGTGAAAAGAATATCCACTTTTCAATAAGGGTTTCGCCGATGTGCTGTCACGGGTAACACTTCGGCCACTTCCCACACTCTTGCGGGTGGGCTGCGACATTCATTCTACATTTATATGCATATGTCCGTGTAGGGAATTTCATTGCGATCTCAGTGATACCAAATTTAACGCTGTAGGACAAGTGTAGATTTGACAACCTTGAAATAAAGTAGAAACATTTCGTCGCTGTTTGGCGCTCACAGCTAGTGATCAACGTAGTTCTTTATTTGGTGCTGGTCTAATTCATGCTTTGGTGACATTTTATACATATGTTCTTCTAGAACATTCTATTGCGAACACATTGGTACAAAAATGAAATATGTACATCGAAATTAATGTCAGGACAGTGAAAAGAGTAAAAAGATATATAATAAAACTTTATGCTCAAATGGCCAAAAATCCGACAAAAAAACATAAATCCTTGTGGAGAATTCAGGCGGGATAGTCACTGGGCACAAGGTACCGGTAAACTGAGGCGCAATCGCCGTGCCACCTCGCGCTAGTTCGGCCTGTATGCGTATTAACAAACTCGTATTCCGAGGTAACCCTCGCCTTCCGAGGCACATTTTCTGAGCAAATCCTGCTCGTATTCTGAAAAACTCGTATTCAGGAACACTCGTATTCCGAGGTACCACTGTGTGTGTGTGTGTGTGTATATATACTTTATATATATATATATATATATATATATATATATATATATATATATATATTATATATATATATATATATCTATATATATATATACAGTGGAACCTCTATTAACGAGTTTAATCCGTTCTGGCACCGAGCTCGTTACCTGGAAAACTCGTCTTTGGAAACAAATTTCCCCATTTAAAATAAAGGAAATAAATTTAATCCGTTCCACTCCCAAAAACATCCATACTTGTATGACATTTTTTAATGTAAATATAATACTGCACATGTAATTATAAATGTTTTGTTGCACTGTTTTAATGTTTACTTTACCTTATGAAGAGTCGTTGCTGGCTTGAGGGAGACGATGGGGAGGTGGAAGGAGGAGAGGGGTTATGGTGTGGAAGGAGAATCCACCTCTGAGTCAGGCGGGCTCTCTCTTCTTGGATTTTCACCCCACTGGGACCAGTTTGTGGTTCACTATCACTGGCTCTTCTTTTCTCTGCTTTTGGAAAAAACTTTATATTGACAATTGCTTTTGTCTTTGTTTTAGGATATCCATGAAACGAGACAGCAAATTGTCATTAAACATGTTCACACACTGGGTTGTCACTGCTTGACCAGGGTGATGTCAGTGGAAGAGGCAGCATCCTCCCTTACCTCCTCCTTCCCTTACTAATGGTGTAAATTGTTGAGAGGACCTGCCATACTCCTTGTGAGATCAGTCACACAGACACCACACTCATGCTTCGCTATAATTTCCTTCTTCAAATCACAGTAATTGTATCTTTCTTCCTCTTGACAACACTATCTTTAGCAAGCAGCTTCTTTGGAGACATCGTGTGTTACAAATTGTAGTCGCAAAACCACTAAAACCCCAAGAAAAGAGCAAATAAATCCAGAGGGATGCTTGTCGTGTGAGATAAAACAAACACACTGGCGTCGGAGGCGTCCGAGAATTTGCGAGAACCAACCTCGACGCTAGGAAGACCATGTGGTTTCGCTCGTTAATAGAGGCGAGCTCGTCAATAGAGACAAATTTGCTGCGAGTGGCTTGCTCGTTACTGGAAAAACCTCGTTAATAGAGCCACTCGTTAATCGAGGTTCACTGTTATATATATATATATAATATATATATATATATATATATAAATATATATATAATATATATATATATATATATATATATTATTTATATAACAGAGCACCACTTGGTTTCCGAACCCCTTGGGGACGAGACCCGTCGGATAACATGTAAGTTCGTATACGAGAAATGGAGGAAAAAATAGAAAAAAATTTGTGAAAAATCTATGGGAAAAATCGACAGGTTCATAGCGTAAATGTGACCGTATTTTGTATGTACTCACCATAATTGAAGTCCTGATCCGCTTATGTTGATGATCGATGTTGATGAGCTAGTTATTTCATGGAAGAGGGGTGGTGGATGTTGATGGTGTTGGGTTGACTGAAGTTGTTGGGTTTGAATGGGTCAACATGCGATGAGTCAGGTGCAGGTGATGCAATGCGAGCTTTCTTGGAAGCCATTGCAAAAGACTCTGTAATTGACATTTGTTTTCATTCCCTGGCTCTTGTTTTTAAAATCTCATATACAAATTGTACTGAGTCATCATGTCCTTAATTTCAAACTCGCTGTAACTCGTGTCCATAAATGCCAGAATTTCTTCAAAGTTTTTCTGAATTTTTTCCATATTACAATTTTTCCTTTAACGTTTCTTCATCCTCTTCCAATCCTCTTCCTCTTCCTCTCCATCTTCTTCATTGCACTCGTCTGGCTTTTTTGCTGTACATACTGTTACGGTGCCCTCTCCTGCCCTCTCCTATCTTTCGTTGCCTGCTATAAGAGTCATATCGACTCTCCCTACAGGGAGAAACTTACATTATAAGTCTGTAGGTAAGGGGAAAGAGGCGCCCAGATATAAATGAAAGAGTATCCCCTACTGCAGATATGACGTTTTGGAATGGACGCTAGCCGTGTGCGGATTGGATGACTCGGGTCACGGGCGACCAATTAGAGCCCACCGTGACGTCACCGAGTGTCCCGGGCGGCGCCAAAGTCAGATTTGACCTGACAGCGAAGGGAGAGGACGCTCCTCTGTCAGCTCTCAAGCATTGGAGCTAAACAGGCCTTTCTCAGTGGATTAGAGCTAGCCATCGCAGCCCACCTGATACATGGAGGCCCCGCGCTTCGGGAAGCAGAAAGGAACCAAGTTGAGTGAGCAGAGAAGTGCCAAACTTGGAGAATGTCGGCAGCGACGCTGGGCGGCGGCGCGTGACGTTGAGGGCCTGAAAGGTGTGGCGGGCAGGCATAGCTGTGACTGGGTCACATCCACTGAGGGTGTTGGAGGGACGACACCGTTCCTAGGACGAGAAGCAGTACCTTGTGGAAGGAACGTGTGTGCGAATATAGCGATCAGCTCAGAGCCCATTGATGGACCAGGACTGGGATAGCTGAACCCAGGGATTGGAACGGCGAAGACGCGAAGGCTTCACGACACCTGAGGACCTGTGGGAACGTTCCTGGGTCACCGAGGATCGACTCAGGAAGCATAGGACCCTTACACCATCGAGGGACAGCGTCGTGAGCCAAGGATTGTTAAGGTAGATCATTTTTCCTCCCATTACCCCTTTGTGAGAGTAGGCTAGATAGGCCATTATATTCACTTATATATGTGGAAATAGGATATTAATGCTTTAGTAGCAGAATAGGCTGCAGGGCAGCTTATGTCCAGGACTGTCAGAGAGGACAGTGTGTGTGGATGGCAGGACAGTGAAGAAGAGGAGCCAACGTGGTGAAGAGGCCCTTCTGTGAGAGAGTGTGACTCCTGTCTATCTGCCCAGTTGAAGGAGCCTGGAGAACGTGAGAGAAGAGTTGCCGACATCTCCAGAGTTATTATTATTATTTTCATTTCCTTGTATCACTTGTAATCATAATTGTGATCATGTAATTCGTGTCAGTAAATTCACACATTTTACTATTGTGTTTAAGTGTGCCTCCATTGCAAAATTTCTCTTTTGAGCATACACGAGGGTTATCATAGTACCATTTAGGGGACATCACGTTCCCTATAGAATTCTTATTGTCTTGGGAGTAGCAACACTCTGGCAACAGACAACATATATACACCCACTGAACTGCATCGCTGGGGTGCAGATATAACAACCCAGCTGTTGACTTGTTGAGGAAAAGATAGAGAAGACAGGCGGGAAAGGAGTTCCTGCAACCCTCTTGTCCGGCAGGCAAGACTCAGGTAGGTCATTGTTATAAGGTAAGCCCGAGTCTTCCTTCACTCCTCCACGGGTCTAGGCCGGATTGCTGATAGCAGTTTCCCCGTGGTTGACTGAAGGGCTTCCAGGTGAGTCAGTGGCACCCTAGCAAGACCCCTTCAGTGGTGGAAGCAAAGACCTGCGGAGGTGGGCCTTGCTGGTCCTCTCCTGTGGGACCAGGAGACCCCGGTGAATCCCGGGAGTCGGAGGGGCTGAGCATTCTCTTTCGAGCCCCTAGCAGCCGAGTGCTAGCAGAGCCCGGCCCACCCCCCCGTGACAATACTAATTCTTATAATTTCATCATTAGTCATGTTTCGATTGTTTGGGGCTTCTTCATCAAAATCTATACATCTATCCATGTCATCTTCTATTGTTTCAGTCACCAGTTCTGCTCTAATCTCAGGGGACTTAATCCCCTTGACATAGGCTAGGAGTTCCTCTCTAATTTTTTCTTCTCGCTACTTCTTCACCGCAAATCCCTTCAAATCTGCCTCGTCATCTTCCTCAGGAAACAGACTTGACGCGGGCCAAAGTTTTTTCCAACCATTTCTTAGTGTTGTCTGCTTTACCTCATCCCAACGCACTAGCAATAGTCCAGATAGCTGACTTTATTGTGAAGACTTTATAAAAGTCCTAAGTGTTCCAAGCTGATTATTAAGACATCAGGCAAACATCCTCTTGTAGTGGTGTTTAAGGTTCTTAATTATTCCTTGATCCATGGGTTGGATCACTGAAGTTGTATTGGGTGGCAAGAATGTTCCAATAATATTGCCATTTACTAGTTCATCACCTCGTGGATGCGTTGAACTGTTATCTAGCAGCAGAACAACTTTGCTGTTTTGCGGGAGACCAACACTTTTCAGGTGTTCCTTCACCTCGGGTACAAAGTTCTTATTAAACCACTCGACAAATATTACTCAGACATCCACGCACTTGGCTGGTCCTTATAAATCACAGGGAGGCACCTGGCTGACTTTAAAGCCCTGGGGTTTTTACTAATTCCAATCACAAGTAATTTAATTGTGCGTGCCAGCTGCATTTGCACAGCACAACAAAGAAATTCTCTTTTTGTTCTGTTTATAACCACCTGAAGGATCGTCCTCACCACTATGAGCCATCGTTTCTGTGGGAAGCATACGCCAGTACAAACCTGTCTCATCAGCATTATAAATTTGCTCTGGAGATAAATTTGTTTCTGCACCATCTCTGCAAATTTACTTACATACTCATCAGCACCAACAATATCAGCAGATTGTCTTTCACCATGCCCTTTAATAACCTAATGCCATGACGGGTTTTAAAAAAATTCTGAGCCATCCATCACTGTATACACACTTTTGAGTAATTTTCATTGCTTGGTGAAATTCACGCGCCTTTTCCACGAGCAGCCAGCCTGCCACTGGCTTCTTCGTCACCTCACGTCTCTGTTTGTACCACTCCCACACTGCGTTATCAACACTCTCCACCTTGCTTTACTTACTACCTTTCTATTTCGTATTGCTTTATCACTTTCATTTCTAGAGAAATAGTCAAAATGATAGGTTTAGCCTTAAGAAGATCAAAAACAGTACTTTTACTAATGCCATATTCAGCGCACACGACAACTTCTCGGGACACTGCTCTCCACATTCTTAATTATTTCAACTTTCTCTCAAAGGTCATCACTGACCTCTTCTTTTTACATAACCTGCTTGTAGATGCTTTCACTGGCACAATGCTTGCATTTGGAGTCGACATGGTGCACGGATGTTCCTTGATTGTGCTGATATGTAAAACAAAGTCACGGAATGAACACTCCAGTCTTCTGACAAATTCAAACAATGGGACAATAGGCCGTGAGTCTGTGATGTCACAGGGTAGCAGGCGGCGCCTGACACGTCAGTGAGCAAACTAAACCATCTCCCACCCACCCACCACCATGGCCGGCACGACGCTTGGCTGACTGCTTCCTCACCCGAACTTGGTTCGTGTAGGGTAACCAACCCCAACCCCAGCCGGCGTGAAGCTTGGCGGACTACTTCCTACCTGAACTTAGTTCGTGTAGCGTGACTCCCCAACACCAATCGGGAAACTGGAAGAGTACCTAAGCAACAGGAGACAACGAGTCTGTGTGAGGGGTGAGGTCTCAGACTGGCGAGACGTTACAAGTGGAGTCCCGCAGGGGTCAGTCCTTGGACCTATACTGTTTCTGGTATATGTAAATGATCTCCCAGAGGGTATAGATTCGTTCCTCTCTTTGTTTGCCGACGATGCAAAAATTATGAGGAGGATTGAAACAAAGGATGATAGGAGGAGGCTACAAGATGACCTAGACAGACTGAGTGAATGGTCCAGCAAATGGCTGTTGAAGTTCAACCCGAGTAAATGCAAAGTACAGTAATGAAACTAGGCAGTGGAAACAGGCCAGACACAGGATACAGAATTAGGAGATGAAGTACTTAATGAAACAGACAGAGAGAGAAAGATCTAGGAGTTGATATCACACCAAACCTGTCTCCTGAAGCCACATAAAGAGAATAACGTCTGCGGCATATGCGAGGCTGGCTAACATCAGAACAGCGTTCAGGAACCTGTGTAAGGAATCTTGTACACCACATATGTAAGACCAATCCTGGAGTATGCGGCCCCAGCATGGAGCCCGTACCTTGTCAAGCACAAGACGAAGCTGGAAAAAGTGCAAAGGTATGCTACTAGACTAGTCCCAGAACTAAGAGGCATGAGTTATGAGGAAGGCTGCGGGAAATGCACCTTACGACACTGGAAGACAGAAGAGTAAGGGGGGACACGATCACAACCTACAAAATCCTCAGGGGAATCGACTAGGTAAACAAGGATAAACTATTCAACACTGGCGGGACGCGAACAAGGGGACACAGGTGGAAACTGAGTACCCACATGAACCATAGGGACGTAAGAAGGAACTTTTTCAGTGTCAGAGTAGTTAACAGATGGAATGCATTAGGCAGTGATGTGGTGGAGGCTGACTCCATACACAGTTTTAAATGTAATATGGTTGAGCCCAGTAGGCTCAGGAACCTGTACACCAGTTGATTGACAGTTGAGAGGCGGGACCAAAGAGCCAAAGCTCAACCCCACAAGCACAATTAGGTGAATACACACACAGATTCTTGCACATATACTAATACTCTACTGTACATACTCTCAATCACAAATGAAACATAAAAATCAACTCAAAAAAACAAAGCTGGTATTTTAACTAGGAGAAACATTTACATTACTCTGCTCCCCATGCAGTGGCAGCTCCACATGCAGCTGCCATTGCTTTTGAGAACCTAGGGTGCTGAGGATCAAAGATCGTTTTGAGCATCTGGGCTGAGGTGGTCTTCAGCCAGCATGGGTTGGCTTGAGTTCCACGTGTAGCCGTTTACTTTCCTGCAACTCTGGCTTCTGTGGCTTTTCCGAAGATGTTACCCTTCTGGAGGCAGTGGCCAACTTCTTCCTGGCTTGCCTTACATGTCGGCA
>WNGS01167277.1:19068-34759 GCA_020271785.1 Procambarus virginalis | reverse complement strand
TAGCAGTCTTTCCTGTAGACATATATATTAAATATGACCGAAAAAGATTAATAATTCTAACACGAATTTTCTCAATATTTCTTATGTTTCTTTTCACTGTCGATGGTAATTGAAAAATCAGTTCTCCAAAATTCATTTTTATTTCTAGTCTGAAGCGACACCTTGAACGCGTTTCATAATAACATATGTCACGGGGGATGGGCCGGGGCTCTGCTAGCACTCGGCTACTAGGGGCTCAAAAGGCCGAATATTGAGCCCCTCTGACTCCCGGGATTCACCGGAGTCTTCTTGGTCCCACAGGAGAGGACCAACAATGCCCACATCCGCAGGTCTTTGCCTCCACCACTGAAGGGGGTGCCATTGATTCACCCTGGAAGCCCTTCAGTCAACCACGGGGAAACTGTTATCAGCAATTCCGGCCTAGACCCGTGGAGGAGTGAAGGAAGACTCAGGCGTACCTTATAACAATAACCTCCCTGAGACTTGCCCGCCAGACAAAAAGGTTGCAGGAACTCCTTTCCCGCCTGTCTTCTCTATCTTCTTCTTAACAAGGTCGCCAGCTGGGTTATTATATCTGCACCCTAGCGATGCAGTTCAGTGGGTGTATTATATATTGTTTGTTGCCAGAGTGTTGCTACTCCCATAGATCTGCTACTGAACTGTCAGCCCAGGGTACTCTCCCATGAAAGTCTGTGTGGCTTTAAATCTCTCTAGCCATTACGTTAATAGTTGCCACCATTCAGGCACTGATACTGATCGAATGGCTAAGGATACACTTCTATATAAGTCTGTGCTGTTTTACCCTTCTCCAGGCAATAAGAACTTCCATAGAGAACGAGGTGTCCCCTAGGTGGAACTATGATAACCTTCGTGTATGCTCATAGAGAAATATTATAATGGAGGCACACTTAAACACAATGATAAAATGTATGAATTTACTGTCACTAATTACATGATCACACATACAATCACAAGCAATACATGAATATGAAAATAAGGATAATAAATCTGGAGATCGTCAGCAACTCTTCTTCCACGACCTCCAACCACTCTCTCAACTGGGCAGAAAAGACAGGAGTCACACACTCTCTTTCACAGTGGGGCCTCTTCACCACGTCGGCACCTCTTCTTCACTGTCCTGCCGTCAACACACACTGTCCTCTCTGACAGTCCTTGGACATAAGCTGCCCTGCAGCCTATTCTACTACTAAAGTATTAATGTCATATTGCCACATACACAAGTAAATATTGTGGCCTATCTAGCCTACTCACACAAGGGATAATGGGATGGAAATTTGATCTACCCTTACATTCCTGGCTCACGACGCCTGTCCCTGGATGGAGTGAGGTTCCCACGCTTCCTGAGTCGATCCTTGACGATCCAGGAACGTTCCACAGGTCCTCAGGTGTCGTGAAGTCTTTGCGTCGTCGCCGTTCCAATCCCTGAGATTCAGCTATCCCAATCCTGGTTCACCAATGGGCACTGAGCTAATCACTAGGTTCACGCACTCGTCCCTTCCACAAGGCTTGCTGCTTGTCGTAAGAACGGTGTCGTCCCTCCAAAATCCTCAGTGGATGTGACCCGGTCACAGCTAGGCCTGCCCGCCACACTTTCCAGGCCCTCAACGTCCAGCGTCGCCGCCCAGCGTCGCCGCCTACTATTTCCAAGTTTGGCACTCCTTTGCTCAATGAACTTGGTTCCTTTTTGCTTCCCAGAAGCGCAGGGTCTCCAATATATAAGGTGGGCTGCGATGGCTAGCTTAATCCACTGAATAAGGCTTGTAGAGCCTCAAATTCATGAGAGCTGACCAAGGTGCGTCCTCTCGCCTCCACAGTCAGGTCAACTATGACGTTGGCGCCGCCCGGGGCACTCGGTGACTTCCCGGCGGGCTCTGATTGGTCGCCCATGACCCACGCCACCCAATCCGCACACGGCTAGCATTTTCTACAACACGGTGGATCTGCAGGTAGGGGTTACTATTTCATTTGTATCCGGGCGCCTCTTTCCCCTTACCTACAAACTTATAATGTAAGTTTCTCCCTTAACTGGCGGCCGATCTGGTCGCCACACATACCAACAGACTTCCCTGTACCTCAGAGAAACAGTAGGGAGAGTTGATATGACTCTTAAAGCAGGCAAACGAAAGAGATAGGAGAGGGCACCGTAACATACCCCTCCCCTTAAAATAAGAGTCATATCGGTTAGTAAATCCGGGAGAGGGCATCTGCTACCATATTCTCCCTTCCTTTAATGTGCCTGATTTCTAGCCAGTACTCTTGGAATAGTAGGGCCCATCTTGTCAGCCTTTGGTTCGTGTTCTTCATCCTGTGCACGAATGTCAAGGGGTTATGATCGATGAACACTTGCACCGGTCTAGTACCTCCACCCACATAGACGTCGAAATGTTTCAGTGCCAGGATCAGGGCTAGGGCTTCCTTTTCCACTGTACTATAAGCCCTCTGGTACTTTTCGAATTTCTTCGAGTAGAACGCTACTGGACGGTGAACTCCGTCCTTCTCTTGAGCTAACATGGCTCCAATCCCCACGTCGCTAGCGTCGACGTACAATATAAAGGCTGACTCAAAGTCGGGCGAAATCAGCACTGGCACTTCGGTTAATAACTTCTTAGTCTTCTCGAAGGACTCCTGGCATGCTTCCCCCTACTTCCATCTAACGTTCTTAGATAGCAATTCAGTCAGAGGGTGTGCCACTGTCGAGAAGTTCTTGCAAAATCCTCTGAAGTATCCGATCATCCCTAGATATCGTAACAATTCTTTTCTCGTCCTGGGATTCGGATATTCTTTGATTGCCTTCACTTTCTGGTCTACTGGAGTCACTTTCCCTTGACCCACGACGAAACCTAAGTATTCTAATCGGGCCTTTCCGAATTCGCTCTTGGCCAGATTAACTGTCAGGTTCGCTTCTTCCAACCGTTGGAACAACTCCGTCAGTCGACTCATGTGTTGTTTCCAGCTATCGGCGTACACCACAATATCATCTATGTACACGGTGCAGCCTTCCATCCCTCTTAGCACTTCGTTCATCATCCTCTGGAAACAACTTCCGCTGTTCTTCATACCAAACGGAAGCACTTTGTACTGGTACAATCCGTCTGGAGTAGCAAACGGTGAGATCTTTCTCGCACTCGGAGACAAAGGGATTTGATAATACCCTTTCAGCAGATCGACCTTGGTGACAAATCTTGCGTTTCCCACTTGGTCGACGCAATCACTTATCCGAGGCATCGGGTGAGAATCCGACACGGTTATGGAATTCACCTTATGATAATCAGTGCAAAAACGATAGGATCCATCACTCTTCTTGACCAGCACATAGGGCGAGCTCCACTCACCATTGCTGGGCTCAGCGAGATCATTCGCTAGCAAATATTCCACCTCCTGTCACATGATCTACCTCTTCTCAGGACTCACGTGATAAGCGCTCTGCTTGATTGGCTTTCCTCCGCGCACGTCCACCTCGTGCACCACACTCTTGTGCCGTCGTGGCACATCCGTGAAGAGCGACTTGTTCCTTCGTATCAGGGTCACTAGATCTCTCCTTTTCCCTTTATCCAGATGACGCAGCCTCTCTTCTAGATGTACCAAACTCTCTGTGTTTGACAGGCGCGTACCATCGGCACGGGCCCACTTTCTTTCCTCTGCTGGCAACACTTGGCTCATCTCCATACACATAGCCAATTTCCCTTCCTGCGACTATGTTGCTCCCTTCACCCTCGCGCCCTCTTGCTCCTCTGGGAAGTATGGCTTCAAACGATTGATATGACATACCTGTGTGTTGTTGGGGCGATTTGGTTTGCCGATCTCGTAACTTACAGGACCCACACGCCGAACAACCGAGTATGGACCACCAAAGCGTGATTCCGTCACTCTACCTCTCCCAGGTAGCAACATCATCACTCTGGCTCCTGCCTCGAACTCCCTTGGGACAGCCTTCTTGTCGTACCCGATCGACATCTTCTCTGGAGCTGTCTTCAGGTGATCAGCAGCCAATTCCTTCGCCGTTTCCAATCGTTCATGGAATTTCTGCACATACTCTTCCACTGTCACTAATGTTTTATCCGCCGTCAACTGTTCCTTCAGCATCAATAACGGCCTCCTTACTTCGTGCCCAAACACTAGCTGGAATGGAGAGAATCCCAGAGACTCAACTATAGCGTCTCGGATCGCAAACAGGGCTGGACAGACAGCCTCATCCCATTTCGCTCCCTGTTCTGCACAATACACTCTTAAGATGGTCTTCAGAGTGGAGTGGAACCTCTCAATCGCTCCCTGCGATTGGGGTCCATAAGGAGACGATCGTAGTTGGGCTATTCCCCAGCTCACAATAGCTTGCCTAAACCACCTCGACTGGAAAACACTTCCACAGTCGGACTGGATCCCCTTGGGCACACCTACCCAAGCAAAGAACCGCTGAAGGTGTCCCATGACGCATTTCGATGTCACCTTCCGCACTGGGATCGCCTCTGGAAATCTCGTCGAAGCACACATGATAGTCAATAAATAATTATTTCACTTTCTGGTCCTAGGTAATGGTCCCACGACGTCGATTATTAGGCGTTCAAACGCCTGGCCAAACGCAGGAACTGGAACCAAAGGTGCTTTCGAGATGGCAGGGACGTTCGTCCCCGCTCTCTGGCACGGGAAACACGTCTTGCAAATTCTTCTTACATCCGCGTCCATGCCCGGCCAATAAAAATGTTCCCGAAGCCTGCTTAAAGTCTTGATCACTCCCAAGTGACCCGCGGGATCCACTGAGTGTACAAGCTTCAGTACCGCGTTTCTGTACCACGCCGGCACCACCACCTGACGCCTCACTCTCAGCATATCATCACCCGCTTATTCCCTAACCGATCTCCACTGCCTCATTAGCACTCCCTTCTCCTCGAAGAAGTGAGTCGGTGACTCGGGTCCAGCGAGACCTCCTTCCGCCTCCCGTACCAACTCAAGAAACTCTTCCTTTTGCAGCTCACCTAGACGGGTGCGGTCGGTACCTAGAGGCCTGGTGAGAGTAACTTGGACACTCTTATCCGACCTTTCCTCACCTGTCGCTTGTCCTCTGGCCTCCTCTCGGAACAAACGATCGAGCCCCAGGTCACCCGGCATGTTCTCTTCGGCGTGACTGGATCCGCTCACATCAACTTCCCTCACCTCTCGTCCCGACGTCACCGCGCATACCGGAAATGCCATTCTCGCAATTTCCGTTTCGCCACTGCTGGCGCCCGTCCTGCTGCTCTGTCGATAGGGCTCTATACACTCCTCACCTTTAATCAAATTCGGGAGAACACATCCCCCACAGGAGTCATTCCCTAGGATCACCTGAGCTTCCATCCTGGGCAGTAAAGCACAGACCCCTACTACGAGAGTCTGACAACTCCGAATTAAGAGTCACCTTATGAAGGGGCATCCTCACTTGTCCCTTAACGTCCTTATCAAGGCCTCCCCTGTACTGGAACTTCTGTAGTCCTCGGGAAGAGGGATTCACTAACAAGGGTGAAGTCGGATCCAGTGTCCCTCAGCATCCTTGCTGGCACAAGATCAGCTCCTCTTATCTTCACCGTCCCCTCACACACAAAGGGGGTGAATCCTTTTCTCCCTTATCACTGGCATATCACCTGAACTATCGTTGGCTTCTTCGCTTCCTATCCTCGCGAAAGCCACGTTCCCACCGTGCCTTGGGCGACCGCACTCCCTTGCAAAGTGTCCTTGTCCCCCACAGTTGTAACACCGACCGCCTCTCCTGGGCGACCCTCTACCAGTCACCCTGATAGCACCAACGGTAGAGGTTCCCTGGGTCCTCCTAGGACTCCCCGTCGTCGGTTCCCGGGCAGCAGCACTCGCTCCCGAGCTAGGTCCACTGCTCACAGCTTGGGGCTTCCTCCCCATGTCCCTGGAGCTCTTGAACCGGGTTACTTCATCGGGCACACTACTCTTGGGAGAGTCCCCACCCGTCCTCGCTCCTCCTGAACTCCTAAAGTTCCCTCCCGACCTGGGGTAGGGCGAGTGTCTGGGCGGCCCCTCCCTTCTGAGATGTAGTGCCTCCTCCAGCATGTCGGCTCGGTCCGCTGCAGCCTTCAGGTCCTTAATACCTGCTTCTCTCACCCTTACTCGAACTCAGGATGGAGCACTGACATAAACTTCTCCATCACTATCAGTCGTTTGATCTCATCCGCCGATTCCGCTTCCTCCGCCTTCAACCATCGTAGGAATTTCCGTTCCATATCGCTGGCGGTCTCGGCGTAAGACTTTCCCGACGCACGTGTACACTCTCTGAACCGCTTTCAGTACATCTCCGGAGTCAGCCGGAATGAGTGGAGCACCGCATTCTTAATCGCGTCGTAACTAGCACACTCCTCTAGGTCCAGCATGTTGTATGCTTCCCGGACCTCACCAGTCAACGTGCCCTGGACCAGAGCAGCCCAATCATCTTCTGACCACTCCTTCAGAGTTGCTATCCGTTCAAAGTGTTCAAAGAACGCCTCAGCTTCTTGTGGTTCGAACGTAGGTAAGTCCCGTTCCCTTACCTTGAGGTCATCCCGCCGTGCAGGTAGTGAAGGCAGACCACGCTCAATGCGACGCAATTCGACTTCTTTCTTTGCCTTTATCTCCTCCAGTCGCAGTTGTCTCTCTCCTTCTTCTCGCCGCAGCCGAGCTTCACGTTTCTCTCGCTGCAGCCGTGCTTCTCGCTCACGCTCCTCTCGCTGCATTTGCGCTTCTCTCTCCTCTCGCTGCATTTGCTCTTCTCTTTCCTCTCGCCGCAGCTGGGCTTCCAGTTGCATCTTCATTATTTCCAGTTGCAGGCTCCTCTTACTACCGCTGGACCTTCCACTGCTCCCATGTTCACTGTGAATTCTCTCCACACTGGTAGGCGCTTGGGGTGGCTCCAGTCGGAACGATTCAACTTGCGAAGGCTCTTCTTGGGACGGCTCTCCTTGAGAAGGCCTTTCTTGAGATGGCTCCTCTCCCGTAGCCTCCTCTCGAGCTGTGAGCTGTGCCATGATCTCTATCCTTCGCTCCGCTACCTTATTCGTTCTCAACCTGATCCCAAAGTGGTTTGCCACTTGTTGGAGCTGAGCCTTGGTACACTCTTCCAAAATTCTCTCGTCCCTTGTGTCAATAAATTTCTTTACTATATCCTCCTGCATCTCTATATCATCGAGCATACACGACAGCACAGACAAGTTAGTAGGTACTAATTTCACCGTTTCAGTCCTTTAGCTGGTTGGGTAACAATACCACTGAATTCACTGGCAACACTGTCTTGAAATTTTGGGCAACACTGTAGCTTGCTTAACACACCCTGACAACACTGAAGCCTGATCCACTCCTCTTGGCGAAGTCTTCAGTTCTTGGCTACCGTGGTTCGAATCCTGTCGAGGTCGCCAATTCTTGTCACGGGGGGTGGGCCGGGGCTCTGCTAGCACTCGGCTACTAGGGGCTCTGAGGTAAGGGAGAAGCATTGCCAGACATGTGGCTTTATTGAACAAATAATTACAGTACAGTTACATCATGCAATACACAAGCCATATATTATACAAAATTTATAAAGACTAACAGTGCTTAAGATATATAATATAATAAGCAAAGTACACATGACTAACGCTAGAACAAATAGAAATTAACTAGGAGTGAACACAAACTAACCTGTACACAGGCACGACACAGCTGATCTGACAACAACAAAACAGTCAAGCGAGCATCCATCCTGGTACAATAATACAATAACACTTTTACTACATTCACCCCCTCTAGCTTTAAGTAACATAGTCCCGAAGATGAGTAGGGGTACTGCGCGTCCTTCCAGATCGTCGAAGGGACTCCTGCAAAGTTGATGCCTCTAGTGTTCCAGTCGGTTCCTGCATACCACCTTCTCGAGGGAGTGTTACGTCAGAGAAAGGTTTCCAATTAGGTGTTTCTAGGTTAGGTGGTTCGGAACGAAGTAGTTCAGGATGAGGTAGTTCAGGATGAGGCAGTTCAGGATGAGGCGGGTTGGGGTTTACCCCATCTTTCACAATCGCTGGGTGTTGCTGTTGAATGTTGAGATTGGGGTCCAAACTCTCGCAGCCCTCTGTGGCCATGGGTGCGAGGTGTCTTAATGATACAGTAGTAATCCTGCCATCCGGGAACTTGACATGGGCATATTCCGGATTCACATCTACGACCTCAACCTCATCAACTAGAGGATCATTTTTGCTTTGCCGCACCTGACGTTTTAGGAGGACAGGGCCTCTGCAAGCAAGCCACGTAGGTAGTGTTCGCCCTGAAGTTGATCTTCTTGTATGCTGGAAGAATTGTTCATGTGGAGTTCAATTTGTAGAGGTACACAATTGTGATCGAATAGAGGGGAGTGCATCAGGAAGAACTACTTCCCATTGGGATACATCTAAGCCTCTCGTCCTAAGAGCTAGCTGCACTGTCTTCCAAATAATCCCATTGTACTTCTCAGCCTGGCCATTTCCTCTAGGGTTGTAAGGAGTCGTACGGCTAGTTGCTACCCCTTTTTATAGTAGAAAATCTTTCAACTCCTCCGCCATAAACGAAGTTCCCCTATCAGAGTGTATATATGCAGGCATACCAAAGATTGCAAACATCTGCACCAGGCACTGAATTACTGTACCAGTATTCATATCTGAACAAGGGAATGCAAAAGGGAATCTAGAGAATTCATCTACAACAGTAAGGATATATTTATTCCTTGAATGTGTTGGAAGTGGTCCTTTAAAATCTATGTTGAGTCTTTCAAATGGCTGAGTAGCTTTAATCAAATGCCCAGAGTCAAACTTGCAAAACCAAGGTTTAAGTTCAGAGCATGCAGAGCAAGAATTAGTCATCTTCTTCACTTCTTCCACAGAATAAGGCAGATTTCGACATCAGACAAAATGAGCCATACGAGACACTCCAGGGTGACACAGATTGTCATGCAATTCCTTTAATTCATCCATACTGGTGGCACCACATACACGTGAGAATGCATCAGTTGGTATGTTCTTTTTACCTGGGCGATATACAATGTCATAGTGGTAACAGGAGAGTTCGACTCGCCATCTAGCAATTTTATCATTTTTAATCTTACCAGCTGATTTAGAGTTAAACATAACGACACTGCGCTGGTCAGTCACAAGCCGAAAATGGCGACCAATAAGATAGTGTCGCGTCTTCCTTAGGGCTTCCACAATGGCATACACTTCCTTCTCCACTGATGAGTGCCTTTGTTCACAATTTGAAAGTGTTCGGGAGAAGAAAGCTACTGGTTGTTCATTCTGGGTTAGGGTAGCGGCAATAGCATGATTTGAAGCATCGGTTTCCACAGTGAAAGGAGCTGTTGGGTCGATTGCTCGAACCACTGCCTCAGCAATGTCTTGTTTCAATCCTGCAAAAACTTTCGCAGCAGCAGCAGATAAGGGAAAATCATTAGCATGAGAGAGAGGACGGATCTTCTCAGAAAAACTCAGCACCCAACGGGAGTAATGTGCAAGCATTCCCATTGTTCTGCGTAAAGAACCTGTGTTACTGTTACAAATCTTGCTAGATTCTCTCATTACTCTTGATTCTTGTATTACTGTATTATCTTATTCTCTAATTATTATAGCATCCAGTTGTATGATATGAGATTTTGTATGTTATATGATATATATTGTAGCATGTAATAGTGTGCCTGAGTTGCATATTATTATATTTGTATGAGGCTTTCGTGTTACAATTCTCATGTGTTTCTCTGTGTGGGGTTGACCAGGTTGGGAATGTGTGTGGCTAGCGTGGGAAAGTGTTGTCAAGGGAGTGTTTATGATTTAACCTTGTTTTATTCTCATTATTGCTTGTCAATAAATGCTATTGTATAAGTTAATGTCATTGTGTACTCTTGAGATTAATAATGTCTTGATATTTAGTATTACAAAGTATTATTAGAATTTCTACAATGTTATGTGGATAGTTAGTTGATTTGTTAGTAGACGCTTGGCCTGTGGACCGACGCGTGGGTCAGTAGCGTGGCGGCTGGAGTCGAGAGGAGACATGTATTAAGTTAAGTCATTGATTTGTTATTTTAGCCCATTCAAAGTTTTGATTTCCTGGTTAGATGATTTTGTATTCTCTCAATTAAGTTTTTAAGTGCTGGTGATATTGCTCATTGCTCGATAAGGATTTTATTTTAATATTGCATGATGATAAATATTTCTGGCTTTATTACGTACCATTTAATTGTTATGTTTGTCCCCCTTAGCATAAATATATTGTTCCCCATTTTATGCAGTGAGTTATCTTTACCCCTAGACTTTCTATTGGCAAGGCCGTTTTAAATATTTTATGTACACTGCTGGGAGAAGAACCTTATTTAGTCTCAAGGGTGGTAACAAATGGGGGCCTGTCTGGGATCTTATACCATTAATTCCCTGTAATGTTTGTACAATTAACAGTGCTAATTATTAATAGCAATTGCCTTCCTAGGTACTCTGTGATTATCTAGTGACACCTAATCAAGCCTGTGAAATTATCTGTTAAATCTGAGCTGATGTGAAAACTTTTCAACGCTTCACGATTTGAGGTAAGTGTTCAGCTTGTGCCAGGGGCCAAGCATAAATTTCAGTGTTGTTTCAAGTGTAAGTTGTGATTATTGAGCCAACCATGGAGGATCAGGTTGTTGCGCTGGTAGATCAGCCAAATTTTGGTAAAATTAAAGACTTAAAGAAGTCTGGTTTGTTATTGCTGGCTGATAAATTGAACCTAGCAGTTTCCAGTAAAATGTTGAAAGCTCAAGTGTTAAGAGTTATTGTCACACACTTGGTGGAGGAGGAGAGACTTGACGAGGAGTGTTTAGGAGATTTAGACGAAGAGTCAAGTGACAAGGTGGCAATCTTAAAGTTGGAGTTGGAGACTAAATTAGAAATGGCTAGGCTGGAAGCAGACAAGCAGAGGTTGCAGTTGCAGAACCAGCAAAAACAACTTGAGTTGGAAGCAGATAAGGAGAGGTTGGAGTTGCAGAACCAGCAAAAACAATTTGAGTTGGAAACTAAACACCAGTTGTTGGAGGCTCAATTACAACTGGCAGAGTATGAGACTAAACAAGCCGAGCAACAAACTAAACAATTAGAAATTCAGCAGAGTATGGCTGAAAATAATAATAGGTTAGAACAGCAGAGGATTGCAGCAGGGCTAGGTAACACTAGTAATAATCCAGAGAGTACAAATAGTTTTTCTAAGTACAGTAAACGTGTAGATTTGCCTAAGTTTAATGAAGAAGATCCAGAAATATTTTTCTTGCATTTTGAGAAACTAGCAGTCAGCATGAATTGGCCTGTAGATCAATGGGTTAGCATATTACAAGGACAATTTAAGGGTAAAGCTCAAGAGGTATTTGCATCTTTGCCTGCTGAGAATTCTTTCGATTTTAAATTTGTTCAGCAAAGTATTTTAAATGCCTACCAACAGATCCCAGAGGCACATAGAATAAAATTCCGAAGTTTAAAAAGAGCACATGACCAGACTATTTCTGATTTTGTAAGAGTAAAATTAAATCACTTTAACAGATGGATTAAAGCACTTAATATTACAGAGTTTGAGGCTTTGAGAGACCTCATAGTAACTGAGGAAGTAGTGGGATGTCTACCAGAGAAATTAGCTTTGTTTATGGCTGAAAATAAACAAACCAATGATCTTATAAAATTAGCAAAGCTAGCTGATGAGCATGAACTACTTACTAAAGTGCCTTTTAGAGCACCCATTAATCATTTCAATGCTAGAACTAATCATTATGCTCATAAACAACATGTTTTCCAGACTCGACCAGCTACTTCACCTTCTCCCCTTAACCCTTCTCCTGTAAAGCCTAAATCTGAGAAACAACCGACAGGGTTGTCAACCTCAAGTAATGTAGTGAATAAGCCTGCAGTGGGTTCGGCTATTCCGACCACTAGCAGGTATTGCACGCATTGCAGGAGAAGAGGTCATGTGGTAAATTCATGTTATGCTTTGCACCCAGAGTTGAGACCAACTGGTCTAATTGAGTAGGGGTTTGCAAACCATTAATGCCAATGTTGCTTCAGTCATGCCCAAGTGGATGACTAATTTTGATCCATACCTACATTCGGGAACCCTATTATGTACTAGTGGAACCTGGAAACCAGTCCAGTTGTTAAGGGACACTGGTGCTTCCCAGTCTTTAATTTCTCGCCGTGTTCTTACTGATGTTAGCACAGAAGACACTGGAGAGGTAGTGTTATTGCAGGGACTTGGAGGGCTTATCCAGCGTGTACCATTAATTAAGGTTAACCTGAATTCTTCTATTACACCAGGTTGGTGCACTGTAGCAGTCAGTGAGCAGTTGCCCATTCCTGGGATTGATATAATTGTAGGTAATGACTTTGACAAATGTCAATTTAGTGGGACCGATTGTCCTGTTATGTATACTAAACCTGGCAGTACTGGCTCAACCAGATGAGGATGATGGTGTCATTTATCCAGCCTGTGTTGTGACCAGATCCATGGGTAAGCAGAATGTGGTAAGTCCTGCTACTACCAAGGTGGATGTTCTCGAGGCCAGGACCCCTTCAGACAGGGAGGTGGAGGTGGACCTTGAAGATACATTTATAGCTCACGTGGATGTCGAGAGTGAGGCCGGTGCCAAAGCCCTAATTTATTCTGACCCAGATGGTCTGGAAGATGTGGCCCAGGTACCACTTCCTTGCCCGCTCGCTCCAGTTGTAGAGTTCCAGACCTTGCGTAAGTTACAGAGTACTGATCCCAGTCTAGCTGAGTGTTATGCAGAAGCAGCCGACTCCATCGATACTTTGGAGGAGAGTACGGGTTGTTATTTCAAGGATCAATGTCTGATGAGAAGATGGAGACCATCAGGAACTCCCTCATCAGAGGATTGTGAGTTTAACACCCAGCTCGTTGTGCCAACAGAGTATCGGGAGCAGGTATTGCAAGCTGCTCATGATGACCTGATGGGAGGCCATCAAGGCATTACCAGTATGTATCATAAGATCTGTAAACTTTTTTATTGGCCGAAACTTAAAAAAGATGTGGTCAGATATTGCCACAACTGTGTTGTGTGTCAACTGTTGGTAAGCCTAATCAGACTGTGCCACGAGCACCATTATATCCTATTGTAGTGCCAGAGGAGCCATTTACTCATGTGGTACTGGATTGTGTCGGACCTTTACCCCGTACAAAATCCGGAAATATGTATATGTTCACAATTTTATGTATGACCACCAGGTTCCCTGAAGCGTATGCTTTACGTAATATTAGAGCTTCTACTATTATCAGGCAGTTGGAACGATTTTCTCACTATTTGGTATGCCCCGTGTAATTCAAACTGATAATGGGAGTAATTTTTGTTCCACCACCTTTAAAAATTTCTGTAGCAGTTTTAGTATAAAACACAATTTTTCAAGTCCTTACCATCCTCAGAGTCAAGGGGAATCGAGCGGTTCCACCAAACTCTCATGAAAATGTTGAAGGCGACTGGGGAAGATTCACCCAGACATTGGGATGATAATCTGCCATTTGTTTTATTTGCGGCTAGAGATGGATTGCACAGTGCACTAGGTTGTTCTCCATTCGAGCTTGTATTCGGACATCAGGTGAGAGGACCTTTAAAGATGTTATTTGAGCAAATGTTAGGAGATGTTACAGCCAGGCAGAGTGAGCGTTACCTGACGGATGTCAAGAGCAAGCTGTCCAGAACGAGGGAGTTGGCCCTACGACATCTAGGTGAAGAACAACAGGTAATGAAGCAGAAACATGACCAGAGGTTCAAGGCCAAACTCAGAGTTTTTGAGCCAGGAGATTTGGTATTGGTCTTGAAGCCTCGTATGGGTACGTCTATGTCTAATAAATTCACAGGACCGTATCAAGTAGTCAAACGTCTTGGGGAGGTTACTTACAAGGTTTGCCATCCCAAGCAGAAACGACAGACCATGAGTGTACATGTAAACTGGTTGAAGGCTTATTGTGGGCCTAGTATTGTGGCTTGTTGTGTTGCTGAGGAAGATAGTAATATTTGTTTGTCTAATTCCAGTAGTTCCGGGGAAGAATTGTTGAGTCATTTGCAGGAGGAGGAGAGAGCAGAGTTCCAGGATCTTTTGGAGGTGTCTTCTAGCTTGTTTGGGGAGGTCCCCACTCAAACTTCTCTCATTACTCATGATATCACCCTGACAAATGTAACTCCAATTCGGTTGCACCCTTATCGAGTGACACCCGAGAAACGTTGTATCATCCAGGAGGAGGTTGAGTTTCTTCTTCGACATGGGTTCATTAGACCCAGTCAGAGTTCCTGGAGTTCGCCATGCCTATTAGTACCAAAGCCAGAAGATAAGTGGAGATTAGTAGTGGATTATAGAAAACTCAACAGGTAACTACAGTTGATGTTATCCGTTACCTTTATTAGAAGTGTGATGATAATCTCTTCCCAGAGATTGAGCCTGCTCCTTCTTCTAGCGTCACGTCCAACCCAATATTCAAGATACATTTTCAGTGGCTTAAACGTATATATCAAGACAGCCACACGCACCTGCAAACTCCCCCTCCCCCCACTCCTGCACACCTGGTCGACCCGCCAACTGCTACTCCCAGCCAAACTACCGACTTGCGGCCGTCCTGCATTCTCATTGGCCGTTCAACAACACGCCACTCCAGCTCCACGCCAATCACATTCCTCGCAAGCCAATGTCAGGACCGCCAGCAGTTCTCCAGTCAGAATATATCTAGTGCTCTTGCTGTGAACACCTACTTGACCCACCTTGTGTGATCAAATAGAGGTTGATAGCTTGCGCATATATTCCCAGCACCATTTATCTTTGTATTCCTGTTAACGTAACCAATTCCCCCCCTTTTCAGTTTGTTATATATATTTTTTACGTGTTTTACTTTTACATTATTTTAAATGCCAAGGAATTGTCTTTGTTTTATTTTGTTTTCTAGATTAAGTAAAGTGCATTTTTTTATATTTGTGTTTTCGTGTATCTTACCCTACCTTACCACAGATTATCAGACAAGCAGTCACTCTTTTTTTTCCTTTTTTTTATAACTTACATGTATGTGGCCCAGCATTGACATCTGCTATTTGGAAGACTGCCGACCACCATTTCCAACACGTTACCGTCACATATAATTGGGGGCCTGTCCTAGGAGCTTCACTCAGGTATTGGTAATTGTGGTAAGCCTACTTGGCTTTCATCCCCTTGCTTTCAATATTTACATTAATCACGTTTATTATTATATGGTGGTGTGTACATTGTGCATTACGGGAGTAGCATATGGTGAGTGTGAGACAACTTTGGATTACGTGGTGACTGTAGGCCGCAGTCATACTCTTAATTGGTCATCTCCCCCTTCCGTGTTATTACCCGTGTTTAACATCTTTGTCCCTCAGATATTTCTCACATTTTTGACAGATTATCACATAGGTACCCTGGTACTGTGGTCTGTCTCCGGGTCAATAGCACCTAATTTCTGCAATCCGACTCTAGGAGGATAAAGAGGGCTATAGATCTTCTCGCACGGACTTATTGACGAGTTGGGACCTCGCCAATAGTTCTCGTCACCAGTTGACACTCGCACCCCTACTCGTCGGTCAGATTTGATGGTATTTACTCAAGGTAGGGAATTGGCTTTCTTTCTTTTGAGCACGAAGTTCGCTAATTCTGTAAACCATATTCAATTTCAGTGGGTA
>WNGS01167277.1:0-14581 GCA_020271785.1 Procambarus virginalis | reverse complement strand
GGGACGCCCGGTGATCCTGGTGGGACGCCCCAGTGATCCTGGTGGGACGCCCCGGTGATCCTGGTGGGCCCCGGGGATCCTGGTGGGACGCCCCGGTGATACTGGTGGGACGCCCCGGTGATCCTAGTGGGACGCCCGGTGATCCTGGTGGGACGCCCCGTGGATCCTGGGGGACCCCCGGTGATCCTGGGGGGACGCCCCGGTGATCCTGGTGGGACGCCCCGGTGATCCTGGTGGGACGCCCCGGTGATCCTAGTGGGACGCCCCGGTGATCCTGGTGGGACGCCCCAGTGATCCTGGTGGGACGCCCCGGTGATCGTAGTGGGGCGCCCCGGTGATCCTAGTGGGGGCGCCCCGGTGATCCAAGTGGGACGCCCGGTGATCCTGGTGGGACGCCCCGTGATCCTGGTGGGACGCCCCGGTGATCCTAGTGGGACGCCCCAGTGATCCTGGTGGGACGCCCTGGTGATCCTAGTGGGACGCCCCGGTGATCCTGGTGGGACGCCCCGGTGATCCTATTGGGACGCCCCGGTGATCCTAGTGGGACGCCCCGGTGATCCTGGTGGGACGCCCCAGTGATCCTGGTGGGACGCCCCGGTGATCCTAGTGGGACGCCCCGGTGATCCTAGTGGGACGTTCCGGTGATCCTGGTGGGACGCCCCGGTGATCCTGGTGGGACGCACCGATGATCCTGGTGGGGCGCCCCGGTGATCCTGGTGGGACGCACCGATGATCCAGGTGGGACGCCCCGATGATTCTGGTGGGAGGCCCGGGTAATCTTGGTGGGACGCCCCGGTGATCCTGGTGGGACGCCCCGATGATCCTGGTGGGACGCCTCATGATCCTGGTGGGGCGCCCCCGTAATCCTGGTGGAACGCCCACATGATAATGGTGGGACGCCCCCGTGATCCTGGTGGGGCGCCCCCGGTGATCCTGGTGGGACACCCCGATGATCCTGGAGGGACGCCCCGATGATCCTGGTGGGATGCCCACATGATAATGGTGGGACGCCCCGGTGATCCTGGTGGGACGCCCCGGTGATCCTGGTGGGACGCCCCGGTGATCCCGTGGGACGCCCCGGTGATCCTGGTGGGACGGCTCAGTGATCCTGGTGGGACACCCCGGTGATCCTGGTGGGACGCCCCGTTGATCCTGGTGGGACGCCCCGGTGATCCTGGTGTGACGGCCCGGTGATCCAGGTGGGACGCCCACATTATAATGGTGGGACGCCCCGGTGATCCTGGTGGGACGCTCCGGTGATCCTGGTGGGACGTCCCGGTGATCCTGGTGGGACGCTCCGGTGATCCTGGTGGGACGTCCCGTTGATCCTGGTGGAACGCCCCCGTGATCCTGGTGGGACGCCCACTTGATAATGGTGGGACGCCCCGGTGATCCTGGTGGGACGCCCCCGGTGATCCTGGTGGGACGCCACCGGTGATCCTGGTGGGACGCCCCGGTGATCCTAGTGGGACGCCCCCGGTGATCCTAGTGGGACGTCCGGTGATCCTGGTGGGACGCCCCGGTGATCCTGATGGGACGCCCTGGTGATCCTAGTGGGACGTTCGGTGATCCTGGCGGGACGCCCCGGTGATCCTGGTGGGACGGCCGGTGATCCTGGTGGGGCGCCCCGGTGATCTTGGAGGGACGCCCCGGTGATCCTGGTGGGACGCCCCGGTGATCCTTGTGGGACGCCCCAGTGATCCTGGTGGGACGCCCGGTGATCCTGGTGGGACGCCCCGGTGATCCTGGTGGGACGCCCCGGTGATCCTGGTGGGACGCCCCGGTGATCCTAGTGAGACGTCCGGTGATCCTGGTGGGAAGCCCCGGTGATCCTAGTGAGACGTCCGGTGATCCTGGTGGGACGCCCCGGTGATCCTGGTGGGACGCCCCGGTGATCCTGGTGGGACGCCTCGGTGATCCTAGTGGGAAGTCCAGTGATCCTGGTGGGACGCCCCGGTGATCCTAGTGGGACGTCCGGTGATCCTGGTGGGGCGCCCCGGTGATCCTGGAGGGACGCCCCGGTGATCCTGGTGGGACGCCCCGGTGATCCTGGTGGGACGCCCCGGTGATACTGGTGGGACGCCCCGGTGATCCTGGTGGGACGCCCCGGTGATCCTGGTGGGACGCCCCGGTGATCCTAGTGGGACGCCCCGGTGATCCTGGTGGGACGCCCGGTGATCCTAGTGGGACGCCCCGGTGATCCTGGTGGGATGTCCCGGTGATCCTAGTGGGACGCCCCGGTGATCCTGGTGGGACGCCCCGGTGATGCTGGTGGGACGCCTGGTGATCCTGGTGGGACGCCCCGGTGATCCTGGTGGGACTCCCCGGTGATCCTGGTGGGACGCCCCGGTGATCCTAGTGGGACGCCCCGGTGATGCTGGTGGGATGCCCCGGTGATCCTGGTGGGACGCCCCAGTGATCCTGGTGGGACGTCCGGTGATCCTAGTGGGACGCCCCGGTGATCCTGGTGGGACGCCCCGGTGATCCTAGTGGGACGCCCCGGTGATCCTAGTGGGACGCCCGGTGATCCTAGTGGGACGCCCCGGTGATCCTGGTGGGACGCCCCGGTGATCCTAGTGGGACGCCTCCAGGATCCGGGTGGGACGCCCCGGTGATCCTGGTGGGACGCCCCGGTGATCCTAGTGGGACGCCTCCAGGATCCGGGTGGGACGCCCCGGTGATCCTGGTGGGACGCCCCGGTGATCCTAGTGGGACGCCCCGGTGATCCTGGTGGGACGCCCCGGTGATCCTGGTGGGACGCTTTGGTGATCCTGGTGGGACGCCCCGGTGATCCTAGTGGGACGTCCGGTGATCCTGGTGGGACGCCCTCGGTGATCCTAGTGGGACGTCCGGTGATCCTGGTGGGACGCCCCGGTGATCCTAGTGGGACGTCCGGTGATCCTGGTGGGACGCCCTCGGTGATCCTAGTGGGACGTCCGGTGATCTTGGTGGGGCACCCCGGTGATCCTAGTGTGACGTCCGGTGATCCTGGTGGGACGCCCCGGTGATCCTAGTGGGACGTCCGGTGATCCTGGTGGGACGCCCTCGGTGATCCTGGTGGAACGCCCCGGTGATCCTGGTGGGACTCCCCTGTGATCCTGGTGGGACGCCCCGGTGTTCCTGGTGGGACGCCCCGGTGATCCTGGTGGGACGCCCCGGTGATCCTGGTGGGACGCCCCGGTGATCCTGGTGGGACGCCCGGTGATCCTGGTGGGACGCCCGGTGATCCTGGTGGAACGCCCCGGTGATCCTGGTGGGACGCCCCGGTGATCCTGGTGGGACGCCCCGGTGATCCTGGTGGGACGCCCCGGTGATCCTGGTGGGACGCCCGGTGATCCTGGTGGGACGCCCGGTGATCCTGGTGGGGTGGAAGGTATTGGCTTCATGACCTGTCGTGGTGTAGAATACTATAAAATAGTTATCTAAGTGGGCGTGAAATATGGATAATATAAATAAAAATGTAAATGTTCGTTGGTTTAAAATCGCTAACCTCAGAAAATTCCTCACCGATTGCTTTGAAATTTTCACACAACGTTCCTTTCGCAACCGAGCAGGTTTACATACTATATAGATGTATACATACTATATAGATGTCACGTCTGTGACGGGGGAAAAAACATGCTTTTTTTTAAATTGTGTTTTTCATGCGAGGGAAATCTTCGAAATCTCTTTACCGATTGCTTTGAAATTTTGACACAACGTTGCGTTCGAATAGGGGCGTGATTTTATATACCAATATATATTCATGCCTCACATGTGACAGGAAAAGACATGCTTTTTTTGAAAAACAGCATTATCTGTTGGACCTAATGAAGTAGAATGTAGTTATGCGGTAATTGGCCAGCCAATTACCGCATAACTACATTCTAGCCACTTTAAGACCTCGTATGGCCAATAGGCCCTCTGCAGTTACATTCATTCTTATGTGCCCACCTCAACAAAAACTTTTGTGTCACCTCACCCAACACGAATATAAAAAGCAAAATGTAGGTTAAATATATATCATACACAGTGTATCGAGTGTATCAAAATTGTAGTGATAAGTGAAAACAAGTCTTTGAGAATGTAACAAGTCCTTACGAAACGCTTCTAGGCGTCAGACGAAAAATAAAAATGAATTTTGGCGAGATGATATTTCAATTACCCTTAACAGTGAAGAGAAACATAAGAAATATTGAGAAAATTTGTGTTAGAATTATTAATCTTACCTTTTCGGTCATATTCAAGAACATATGTATATATATATATATATATATATATATATATATATATATATATATATATATATATATATATATATATATATATATATATATATATATATATATATATATATATATATATATATATATATATATATATATATATATATATATATATATATATATATATATATATATATATATATATATATATATATATATATATGTCGTACCTAGTAGCCAGAACGTACTTCTCAGCCTACTATGCAAGGCCAGATTTGCCTAATAAGCCAAGTTTTCATGAATTAATTGTTTTTCGACTACCTAACCTACCTAACCTAACCTAACCTTACTTTTTCTGCTACCTAACCTAACCTAACCTATAAAGATAGGTTAGGTTAGGTTAGGTAGGGTTGGTTAGGTTCAGTCATATATCAACGTTAATTTTAACTCCAATAAAAAAAATTGACTTCATACATAATGAAATGGGTAGCTTTATCATTTCATAAGAAAAAATTTTGAGAAAATATATTAATTCAGGAAAACTTGGCTTATTAGGCAAATCGGGCATTGCATAGTAGGCTGAGAAGTGCGTTCTGGCTACTAGGTACGACATATATATATATATATATATATATATATATATATATATATATATATATATATATATATATATATATATATATATATATATATATATATATATATATATATATATATATATATATATGTCGTACCTAGTAGCCAGAACGCACTTCTCAGCCTACTATGCAAGGCCCGATTTGCCTAATAAGCCAAGTTTTCCTGAATTAATATATTTTCTCTATTTTTTTATAATGAAATGATAAAACTACCCATTTCATTATATATGAGGTCAATTTTTTTTTATTGGAGTTAAAATTAACGTCGATATATGACCGAACCTAACCAACCCTACCTAACCTAACCTAACCTATCTTTATAGGTTAGGTTAGGTTAGGTAGCCGAAAAAGTTAGGTTAGGTTAGGTTAGGTAGGTTAGGTAGTCGAAAAACAATTAATTCATGAAAACTTGGCTTACTAGGCGAATCGGGCCTTGCATAGTAGGCTGAGAAGTGCGTTCTGGCTACTAGGTACGACATATATATATATATATATATATATATATATATATATATATATATATATATATATATATATATATATATATATATAAACATATGTCATACCTAGTAGCCAGAACGCATTTCCCGTCCAACTATGCAAGATCCGATTTACCTAATAGGCCGAGTGATTTTCTTTATTTTCAATAAATTGTTTCCAGTTAGTTTATTTGAATTATTATCACTATATTATATTAAGAACATAAAATATTTACTTAGTTGAGTTAGTTTAGGTTAGTATAAGATAGGTTAGGTTAGGTTAGGTAAGGTTGGTTAGGTTCAGTCATATATCTACGTTAGTTTTAACTCAAATATAAACAAATTAACTCATACATAATGAAATGGATAGCTTTATCATTTCATAAGAATTTCTTTTAGAAAAATAATAAATTCAGGAAAACTTGGCATATTAGGCAAATCGGGCCTTGCATAGTAGGCCGAGTACTGCGTTCTGGCTACTAGGTACAACATGTATATATATATATATATATATATATATATATATATATATATATATATATATGTAAATATATATATATATATATATATATATATATATATAATATATATATATATGTAAATATATATATATATATATATATATATACATATATATATATATATATATATATATGTATATATATATATATATATATATATATATATATATATATATATATATATATATATATATTGTGACGGTGTTCCCCCCCCTTCTAATTCTCCCACGCCTGCTGTAAGAGTCATGTCCACTATTCCCGAGCGTTCTCTACTTTACAGGCATCAATTGAACATATGTGGGAGAGAACAGTATTCTCGATGAGCCGAGAAATTCGTGAAAGAAGAACATTTTGGCCTGTGGGATAGGCCCTTTAGGGAGCCAAAATGGCGCTGGCGAGTCTGTTCTCCCGCCAAAACTGTGTGACGTCAGTGTCGCCAGATTGGTCACCGTCAGCGACGTGGCACTGGGAGCCAATGAAAACCTACTTTGGAAAAGTGACGTCACATAGGCAGGGGGAGTCCAGCCGTAGCGGCACTTTCGCGCCATCAGTCTCACACGACGCGTCCGAGAGGCAGGACGTGCGACCGGTCATCCTGTTTGAGTGACGGATTACCGAGCTCCGGTGGATAATAAGCGTCTCCTGTTGTTAGCGCGCACTCTGTGAGGTCTTCCTGCAACCCAGATGTGGCTCAGATAAGGAATTGACAGAATATTGAGCAACAAGTGCTCAGGGACAGGTGCGTTGCAAGAAGTGGGCCGGGCACTGATGCGTGCAACGTCCTTGACGGTTCACCAGAATAGGAGACAGTTTAGTGGCTGGGCCAATCCACAGTGAGTGAATCGAGTTGACCACCTTGTCAACTTGGTTGAACGTGTGATCGACGACCCTGTCAAGTTTGACAGTAACCCCACCTTCGTGGAACCCTACGAGTCAACAGTTGGATGCAAGCACGTCGAGAAGTCTTCCCAAATACCTAGTGACATACCTAGACGACGAGGGAATTGACAGTATAGTGAGCTTCAAGTGCTCTGAAGTCGGGTGCTGTGCGTGTGGAGCTTAAGCAGTATCGTCTGGGACGGCTGATAACTTCACAGTGACTTCGTAGTGGTGAGAGGCAGTTCCTCTGGGAGTACAGTGACAAGGACTAATTGGGAAACGTACGACGACCGCCGAGACGTAGGCTGGCTGCCGTAGTTGGGAGGAAAGTTGACGGCCAGGAGACCGACTTCAACCGTCGACGTACTGTAGGGTAAGCATGGACCTGCAGTGTACAGAAAGCGGCGAGACGCGAAAATCCTATGACGTTGGCTTGTGTTTCTGGAGGGTGTACGAGGCGAGAGCCTGGATCAGGAGCTACAACCCAACTGTCATCCTAGGATAGGTAAAGTAGGTGTTTACAGTTACCCTCCCATTTCCCCTTTAGTTAGCTATATATATAATTGTCAGAATATTTTATATGTCGTGAGCAAGTCTGACCTGAGTCTAAGTCACAGAGAGCACAGTGTGTGGTGAGGCTACCCAGAGCGCTCACAGTATCAGTTTACATATATATCTATGTGTGGGTGTGTGCAAGCACCAGGATTCATTAAGGAATTTACTGTGACTGTAATTCATTTCCTGTGATTATTATTATTATTATATATATTAGTAGTAAACCAGATTGGTACAAGGCTATTGAGCCCAAACTTGATATACATGCCTGTGTGTTGATCTCCATGATTTATTGATATAAATGCCTGTGTATTGATCTCCATGATTTATTGATATAAATGCCTGTGTCTTGATCTCCATGATTTATTGATATACATGCCTGTGTGTTGATCTCCATGATTTATTGATATTGCCTGTGTATTGATCTCCATGATTTATATATATATATATATATATATATATATATATATATATATATATATATATATATATATATATATATATATATATATGCCAGTGTTTTGATCCAGATTTATCAATGTATATGCCTGTGTACTGAATAATCTCATATACGTGAAGTGATTGCCAGTGATAAATCTTTAAGAGGAAGTATAGATATAAAGATAAGTTCAGTGATCAAGCGAGTGCATTCACAGTAAATATTATTAAGAATAGAGTAATCTTTTGGTACGGTGAAAAGTCACTGTGAGTGCAGTGTGAATAAGATATTGACCGTGAGGCCAGTGAAGTGGTATATCGCAACCCAGTGGAATCATAAGTTGGTCATGTGAATGTTAAATACAGTGTTTTGCGAAAAGTTAAATAAACGGGGATCGTGACAGAATTAGAAAACAAGCACTATTCTTTCTCACGGGTGCTAGGGCCCGGAGTCAGCTGACTTTGACAGGTGACGCGAGGGGTTGCCGTGTGTTATCATTTGGTGCGTTCCGGATTATTTGTCATTATTTGCGGCGGAGTGAGCAGCTGTTATACTTTGTTCCTGATACGTTTATTGCATACCTGTTCCTCGTTGTCTATTAAGTAAAATACCAAAACTCTTTGGTGTTTGATATCATCCCCTCCATTTATCTTGTGACCGCCAACAGGGAACAGAAGAGTGACAGAAGTAATTACTTGCCTGAGACCAAACTAGTCGAAATTGCTCTTACCACAATTACCACAATTACACCTCACCACTGCTGTGTTACTGGACACCTAAAAACACCAGTTTTCGACCTTGATAGCTGTGTGATAGTTCTCTGCCGGGGCGGGCCACAAATTGAGGAAACAATCTGTGTCTCCACTCATCTTACAACTTAAGGCCGGTTGTGAGGTCGACTGGGGTACTCTCCTGGGCGCGCAGTGGAGCCTAGAGGATCGAGGGAAGACCCGTAGAACGACGGTGAGTAAGGGTTAGTATCAGAGCAACCACCTCGAGAGGAGATCCAGTCTACCATTGCTTAACCCTTAACCCAAGAACCGTGAACACCCCGACATATATATATATATATATATATATATATATATATATATATATATATATATATATATATATATATATATATATATATATATATATATATAATATTGTGATGGACGTGATAAGGTACGGGGATCGTAAAGGGCCGATGCAACGGACTTTGCAGTATGAAAAGTGGGCAAGATTAAATAATTCTCAAAAATAGGAACCAAGCCGGGAAGGCTATATAGCAGAGTGAAAGTCAACTCAGAGAAAATATATAACAAATTTACTTCACAATAAAAAGAATGGATTAACAGCTGAATTACAGCAACACTTGATTTGGACGACTTACCTGGTAGAGCACAGTGCTCTGTGATGTACGGCGCCATTTTTGACCCCTCTCCCGTTCATTCTGTGTTGCTACTGTGGGGGAATGAAAATTGCTCTTTGGCGAACACGAAATCAGATCACGTGTAGGTGTTCAACAAGTTGATTCTTTAGCTCTTCATTTTTTTCTGCTTAGTCTTGAAAGAAATCACTGAAGCTTGTCCAGCGACTTCAACTTCTAGCTTTTGAATGATGGCACTATAGCTGGTCCCCTAGACCACCTCTTGGAAGACATCAGACAAATAAAGGAGCAAGAGGTAAGCATGCGGTCTCTTCCGGAACCCTTTCAAGTGTGAAGTAGTTTCTTCCAACCCAGTCATCATAGCTGGAATAAAGACCGCCATGCCCGGAGCCCATGTCATTAGGGCTGTGATCAGCATTCTCCTTGGAGCCCTCCTCGGGTCTAATGTCATTGAGGAGATCCTCGATAAAAAAAAATCACAGACCTCAGGAGGATGAAAGACATGATAGGTGACGTCGATGCCCACGATGCTTTTTATCTCCTCACTAAATACCAATCCCTTCCGAGGCTAACCTACTTTCCGAGGTGCGCCCCATCTTACGACAGCCCAAAGTTTGAAGAGTATGACTTCTTACAAGACCATGCTGGAAAAAGTTGTCAATCTTTCCCTCAATTACTGTTGTGGAAACAAGCCACTCTTCCTGTCAGGCTCGATGGCCTGGGTGTCCGCAGTGCCACCCAAATTGCTGTCCCAGCCTTCCTGTCTTCCTTCTCAGCGTCAGATGATCTGAGTAAGGAAATTCTACCTGACGACATGTGTGACTTAGCAGGGATACATGAACCCCACTACAGGGAATGTGACACAAAATGGGGTGCCATGGCAGACCCAGCACTCAGACCAACCATGTTGAAAGCCAAAAAATAATCCAGCTGGGACAGCCCCATTGTCGAAAAAGAAGCCACAGCTTTACTGGAGACAGCAACACCCCCCCCCCCCAGTGATCGTGCATGCCTCATAACTGTGCAGGTTCCCATTGCAGGGGACTTCCTTTTGGCAGTCCGTATGTCTGCGACAAGCACACGTTTTCATCCACCGCAGCTCCATATTGCAGTCGCTCTCCGCCTTGCTGCCCCTATCCACACTGTTCATAGGTGTATTTGCGGCGAGGCAGATGCTGACGAATATAGATTGCACGGCCTGAGACCTCTGGGTGCCCAGAGGTCTCAGGATGTCTAACACTTCATCTCGAAGTGATGCCCATGTATCAACTGAAGACACTACACAGAAGGTGTATGTAGTGTTTGACTGGCCTGCTCGGACCATGAGTTTGCCCGAGTAAGGGGTGGAATAAGGAAACAAATGGCTGTCCGTCGGCGGTGTGCTTCCCTGAGAGTCCCCCTAACCTGGCCCAGGACACTGCTCATTCTTGAAGACATTTAGCTATCGTCTCCACTTTGGCATGTTCCCTAGCTAGGGAAGCCTTAAGGAAGAGGGTGTAAAGGGACATGCTGTGACGGTTGTGGGGTGTGTGGAACGCCTCCATGAAATTGTTCAGGGTTGGGAGGAGCGGAAGGTCAGCTGAGAAGAAGGGGGACAATAGGTCTAAAGCAGAGGAATTCAGGAACTGTGTTCTGATTCGCCGCTCGTTGAATGTGTTTGAGTTCGTTTTTCAGGTATTCAATCGTAGAGAAGATGGGTTTCAGTACGTCTGCTAGGGATAAGTCCTCCTTACTCAGTGGGACACCGTTCTATGCCTCCTCGTCCAAGTTTTTTTAATGAGCACCGTCGTTTTGCTTGGGCCTCCTAGGTCCGATTTTGGGGCCGTAAAGAGGAGGGACCCAAGGGTTTTTTTCCCTGGTCCTGTCCACACGCCTCCCTCCAAACTCCAGAGAGGAAGTCAGGGGGAGGTGTAGGTAGCCTGAAGTCTCTTTTGTAGGTGTTTCGTATCAACCCACCGTTCCAATCGTCCACGGAGTAGGCTGTGAAGTCATCCATGACCTCCTCTTCGGAAATTGCCGTACCATCGGGGCTGGGTGGTTTTTCCGCTGCACAGCCCTGGGTTGCTGTCCAGCGGCATCTGTGGGGGGGGGGGGGGCAGGAGAGAGGCATCCTTCCCACTATGTACTTCAAAGGATTGCCAAACCCTGGAGGGGATGTGGCGTTGGATGGAGACAACCTGCGGGGGAACATCCCTCCTGGCAGCGTTTCTCCAAACAAACCCCTATGATGGGGTGGAAACGAGACAAGTCCTTGAAGGACCACCTTGTATTCTGCTCTCTACATACATACAACCACCCCCCCCCCCCGGAAACCTAACCTGACACAGACCGATGCGTAATTCTTCGCTCCAAGTTCAGAGGTCGAGGTTACCCAGGTTGAGCGGGGGCCCCCCCTTGTTAAAACAGACTCCATACACAGTTTCAAATGTAGGTATGATAGAGCCCAGTAGGCTCAGGAATCTGTACATCAGTTGATTGACAGTTGAAAGGCGGGACCAAAGAGCCAGAGCTCAACCCCCGCAAGCACAACTAGGTGAGTACATTCACAAACCATATGAATGACACTGCGTTTTCCCTCTAATGTAAAATTTATCACGTGTGTGTGTGAGTTAAATTGGCTTCTAAATTTATTTTCAAATTTATAATTGATATGACATATGTTTTATGGCTTTAATTGCGTGGTGCGCAGTGCGTCGAGATAATTAATCATTCGAGTGTAAATGGTCCCAGTTATTGTACCTCCCGTTACGTTAAACGTCTGCCATCATACTTTGAATTTGTCGCTCGACTTCCAGCTTAATTTTAATGCAACGTATTGACGTCGGTGTTTTTCTGCTTCTGGATCAATTATCTTAATAGTGGACGTAAGGAGGATCACCCAGGATTAACAGCTGTCGCTTCGAGGTCATTGAAATTTGGGTGGATTTGCATTTAGTGATATTTCTCGTTATATAATTCCTTGATGAGAAACCCAATGGTGGCTGATTCGACCCTGTGCCTGGGCCTCTTCCACACACCTTCCTAGCTCTCGCCCCGCACGCACACCCTCCCTATCTTCACCCCCCTCCACACACTTGTCATCTCTACCAGCATGCCCTTTCCCAGGACACTCCCTTCCCCATCACTGCAACCGCTTTCATAAGGTACTTTCTTCGCTGTAATCGACCGTGATCACTTTATATAAGAATCTCCATACAATAACCAGTCACCATGCCGAGTTGAGTGAGGCTAGCCCCGAGCGTCTGTCCTCAACCTTCAACAGACAGTCAAACTGACAGACATTCTGTGAAAGTAATTTAGACAGACATTCTCTTTAATATATTGATGGGGTATCCGGCAATGCCCGAGTCTCCTTCTTTCCATACTTCCAATTCTCCTTTTCTCCCTTCCACTCTCCCTCCCTCCCTCCCTCCCTCGCAAACTCTCTCCCTCACTCTTATACTTCCTCTCTCTGAGGGGTTTGAAGATGCTCGAGTAATGGAGAAACAACATTATGGATGTTGAATCAACCTTAACGATATTCAATCAACGTTTCAGACGTTGAGTCAGCGTTTTCGATGTTGAATCAACGTTATAAAACTTTAATCAACGTTATAGAGGTTGAATCAACGTTTAAGAGGGTGAATCAACGTTAAAGATGTTGAATCAACGTTTGAGAGGTTGAATCAACGTTTGAAAGGTTGAATAAACGTTAAAGATGTTGAATCAACGTTTGAGAGGTTGAATAAACGTTTGAGAGGTTGAATAAACGTTAAAGATGTTGAATCAACGTTTGAGAGGTTGAATCAACGTTTGAAAGGTTGAATAAACGTTAAATATGTTGAATCAACTTTAAAAAGGTTGAATCAACGTTTAAGAGGTTGAATAAACGTTTACGAGGTTGAATCAACGTTTAAGAGGTTGAATAAACGTTAAATATGTTGAATCAACTTTAAAAAGGTTGAATCAACGTTTAAGAGGTTGAATAAACGTTTAAGAGGTTGAATAAACGTTTACGAGGTTGAATCAACGTTTAAGAGGTTGAATTAACGTTAAATATGTTGAATCAACTTTCTCGACGTTGATAAAGGCGTATGACGTTGATTCCATGTTATCAGTGTTGGATTAACGTTTTTTAACGTCAATTCACCGTAGATAAGTCACAAAATTTATTTTTGAACATTCTATGACAAATCAAACCAACATTTCTGACTTCCAAGGCGTCGTACTTGGCTTGCAGAAATTGGAGCCACTCCTACATAAAGTATGGCATGGGGACGACTCTCCACCCTATGCCACTCCCTATACACACACACATCACCATGCAGTTTCTTTTGGCCTAGCCTCGAGCATCTGGTCCATTGTCTTGAACAGAGACAATGAATTCTATTTTTTATGTTAGATTGGGATAGGTTAGGTTAGGATAGGCTAGATTAGGCTAGGTTAAATTCGGTTAGGTAAGGTTCGGTAAGGTTTAGTAAGGTTTGGTTTGGTTAGATTAGGGTTGGTTAGGATTGGTATTTTCTAGTTACAGAATAAACATTTTGTACCTACAACAGTACATATAGCTACAATAGATAGATAGGTGGGAAGTGACCAGTATGAGAGACAGATAGGGGTGGTCTGTGATGGGGTGATAGATAGGTGGGATGTGACGGGATGTTAGATAAGATAGTGGAATGTAATGCGATGACAGAGGTGCGATATGATGGTATGATAGAAAGTGAGGTGGGATCTGTAGGTATGATAAATAAGGGAGGTGGCATGTGATGGAGTAATAAGACAGAGAGGTGGGTTGTGGCAGGATGATAGACAGAGAGGTACAAAGTGACGGTGTGACAGATAGGGAGGTGAGATGTGACGGAATGATAGACATGGTGGTAGGAGTTGGGCTGTACCGGGATGATAGATGCAGGGGCGGTGTGAAACAGTATGGTAAGATAGTGATATAATATATGATTGATATAACAGTATGAGTGATAGGTAGATGTGATGTGAACGCTGGACAGATAGCGAGGTGGGATATGACGGGATGATATGCGCAAAGTCTCGTATGATTCTCCAGCGGGATGTAGTAGTTGATTTTATGCCAGAAGAGGGAATTTTTGTTTATGTAATTGAGGTTCCTACTTCTGGCGTATGGGGTAACACTGTGAACCTCAAGTGTAGTGAGGTATAAATGTTCACAAAGAGGCGAGGAAGCTAAATCTATGCTCACTCAGGATAGGACAGTGTAAAGAGACAGGGAACAGGGGCAGTGTCCTTTTGAGAGCACTGTGTAACATAACTTTGCTTACCTTACTTTCAGGAGCAAAGTGACCAAGCAACACTAACTGTTTCAGTATACCCACAGTTAGTAGGTTTTGGAACAGTATCCACACTGTATCCCGCTAGGCCTGGACGAGGACTGAGCCGCGGGAAGGTTGTGCACTGAAATCATCGTAAAGTAATCGCAAAGGTAACCTCCCGTGCGGGTGGTGATCCTCCTGGGGTCCTCCTCCATGATACGAGGAA
>WNGS01167272.1:16645-30315 GCA_020271785.1 Procambarus virginalis | reverse complement strand
AGAGTGGAGCCACACTCTGGTGGAGGGACAGAGTGGACCACACTCTGGTGGAGGGGCCAGAGTGGACCACACTCTGGTGGAGGGGACAGAGTGGACCACACTCTGGTGGTGGGACAGAGTGGTCCACACTCTGGTGGAGGGACAGAGTGGGCCACACTCTGGTGGAGGGCCGAGAGTGGACCACACTCTGGTGGAGGGCCAGAGGTGGACCACACTCTGGTGTGGGCCACAGTGGACCACACTCTGGTGGAGGGACAGAGTGGACCACACTCTGGTGGTGGGCCAGAGTGGACCACACTCTGGTGGAGGGCCAGAGTGGACCACACTCTGGTGGTGGGCCAGATGGTGGGTCCACGCTCTGGTGGAGGGCCAGAGTGGTCCACGCTCTGGTGGAGGGCCAGAGTGGACCACACTCTGGTAGTAGGGCCAGAGTGGACCACACTCTGGTGGAGGGCCAGTAGTGGACCACTCTGGTGGAGGGCCAGAGTGGACCACTCTCTGGTGGTGGGCCAGAGTGGACCACACTCTGGTGGAGGGCCAGAGTGGACCACACTCTGGTGTGTGGGCCAGAGTGGTCCACACCTCTGGTGGAGGGGCAGAGTGGACCACACTCTGCTGGAGGGGCAGAGTGGACCACTCTGGTGGAGGCCAGAGTGGACCACACTCTGTGGAGGGCCACAGTGGACCACACTCTGGTGGAGGGGCACAGTGGACCACACTCTGCTGGAGGGCCACAGTGGACCACCACTCTGCTGGAGGCCACAGTGGACCACCACTCTGCTGGAGGGCCACAGTGGACCACACTCTGCTGAGGCCACAGTGGACCACACTCTGCTGGAGGGCCACAGTGGACCACACTCTGCTGGAGGGCACAGTGGACCACACTCTGCTGGAGGGCCAGAGTGGACCACACTCTGCTGGTGGGCCAGAGTGGACCACCCTCTGCTGGAGGGCCACAGTGGACCACACTCTGCTGGAGGGCCAGAGTGGACCACACTCTGCTGGAGGGCCAGAGTGACCACACTCTGCTGGAGGGCCAGAGTGTACCACACTCTGCTGGAGGGCCACAGAGGACCAACTCTGCTGGAGGGCCACAGTGGACCACACTCTGCTGGAGGGCCAGAGAGGACCACACTCTGCTGGAGGGCCACAGTGGACCACACTCTGCTGGAGGGCCAGAGTGGACCACACTCTGCTGGAGGGCCAGAGTGGACCACACTCTGCTGGAGGGCCAGAGTGGACCACACTCTGCTGGAGGGCCAGAGTGGACCACACTCTGCTGGAGGGCCAGAGTGGACCACACTCTGCTGGAGGCCAGAGTGGACCACACTCTGCTGGAGGGCCAGAGTGGACCACACTCTGCTGGAGGGCCAGAGTGGACCACACTCTGCTGGAGGGCCATAGAGTGGTCCACACTCTGCTGGAGGGCCAGAGTGGACCACACTCTGCTGGAGGGCAGAGTGGACCACACTCTGGTGGTGGGCCACAGTGGTCCCTGTCGAGGCGTCTTTGAAGACTTGTGTGTCCCAGCAATTTAAGTAGGAGTGAGTAGGTAATATTAATTAATTTACCTGCGGCACTACTACTTAGAGTCCTGAGGCGACTGTTGGCACTATAGAGTCCTGAGGCGACTGGTGGCACTATAGAGTCCTGAGGCGACGCTGGTGGCACCATAGAGTTCTGAGGCGACGCTGGTGGCACCATAGAGTTCTGAGGCGAACGCTGGTGGCACTATAGAGTTCTGAGGCGACGCTGGTGGCACTATGAGTCCTGAGGCGACGCTGGTGGCACTATAGAGTCCTGAGGCGACTGTTGGCACTATAGAGTCCTGAGGCGACGCTGGTGGCACTATAGAGTCATGAGGCGACGCTGGTGGCACCATAGAGTTCTGAGGCGACGCTGGTGGCACCATAGAGTTCTGAGGCGACGCTGGTGGCACCATAGATCCTGAGGCGACGCTGGTGGCACTATAGAGTCCTGAGGCGACGCTGCTGGCACCATAGAGTCCTGAGGCGGCGCTGGTGGCACTATAGAGTCCTGAGGCGACGCTGGTGGCACTATAGAGCCCTGAGGCGACGCTGGTGGCACCATAGAGTCCTGAGGCGGCGCTGGTGGCACTATAGAGTTCTGAGGCGGCGCTGGTGGCACTATAGAGTCCTGAGGCGACGCTGGTGGCACCATAGAGTCCTGAGGCGGCGCTGGTGGCACTATAGAGTCCTGAGGCGACGCTGGTGGCACTATAGAGTCCTGAGGCGACTGGTGGCACTATAGAGTCCTGAGGCGACGCTGCTGGCACCATAGAGTCCTGAGGCGACGCTGGTGGCACCATAGAGTCCTGAGGCGACGCTGCTGGCACCATAGAGTCCTGAGGCGGCGCTGGTGGCACTATAGAGTTCTGAGGCGGCGCTGGTGGCACTATAGAGTCCTGAGGCGACGCTGGTGGCACCATAGAGTCCTGAGGCGACGCTGGTGGCACCATAGAGTCCTGAGGCGACGCTGGTGGCACCATAGAGTCCTGAGGCGGCGCTGGTGGCACTATAGAGTCCTGAGGCGACGCTGGTGCACCATAGAGTCCTGGGACGACGCTGGTGGCACCATAGAGTCCTGAGGCGGCGCTGGTGGCACTATAGAGTCCTGAGGCGACGCTGGTGTCACCATAGAGTCCTGGGACGACGCTGGTGGCACCATAGGTCCGGGGACGACGCTGGTGGCACCATAGAGTCCTGAGGCGGCGCTGGTGGCACTATAGAGTCCAGGGACGACGCTGGTGGCACCATAGAGTCCGGGGACGACGCTGGTGGCACTATAGAGTTCTGAGGCGACGCTGGTGGCACTATAGAGTTCTGAGGCGACGCTGGTGGCACCATAGAGTCCTGAGGCGACGCTGTGGCACCATAGAGTCCGGAGGCGACGCTGGTGGCACCATAGAGTCCTGAGGCGGCGCTGGTGGCACTATAGAGTTCTGAGGCGACTGTTGGCACTATAGAGTCCTGAGGCGACGCTGGTGGCACTATAGAGTTCTGAGGCGACGCTGGTGGCACCATAGAGTCCTGAGGCGGCGCTGGTGGCACTATAGAGTCCTGAGGCGACGCTGGTGGCACTATAGAGTTCTGAGGCGACGCTGGTGGCACTATAGAGTCCTGAGGCGACGCTGGTGGCACCATAGAGTCCTGAGGCGACGCTGCTGGCACTATAGAGTTCTGAGCGACGCTGGTGGCACCATAGAGTCCTGGGACGACGCTGGTGGCACTATAGAGTCCTGGTACGACGCTGGTGGCACCATAGAGTCCTGAGGCGGCGCTGGTGGCACTATAGAGTCCTGAGGCGACGCTGGTGGCACCATAGAGTCCGGGGACGACGCTGGTGGCACCATAGAGTCCTGGGACGACGCTGGTGGCACCATAGAGTCCTGGGACGACGCTGGTGGCACTATAGAGTTCTGAGGCGACGCTGGTGGCACCATAGAGTCCTGAGGCGGCGCTGGTGGCACTATAGAGTCCTGAGGCGACGCTGGTGGCACCATAGAGTTCTGAGGCGACGCTGGTGGCACTATAGAGTCCTGAGGCGACGCTGTGGCACTATAGAGTCCTGAGGCGACGCTGGTGGCACCATAGAGTCCTGAGGCGAACGCTGGTGGCACCATAGAGTCCTGAGGCGGCGCTGGTGGCACTATAGAGTCCTGAGGCGACGCTGGTGGCACTATAGAGTCCTGAGCCGACGCTGGTGGCACCATAGAGTTCTGAGGCGACGCTGGTGGCACCATAGAGTCCTGATGCGACGCTGGTGGCACCATAGAGTTCTGAGGCGGACGCTGGTGGCACTATAGAGTCCTGAGGCGACGCTGCTGGCACCATAGAGTCCTGAGGCGGCGCTGGTGGCACTATAGAGTCCTGAGGCGACTGGTGGCACTATAGAGTCCTGAGGCGACGCTGGTGGCACTATAGAGTCCTGAGGCGACGCTGGTGGCATCATAGAGTCCTGAGGCGACGCTGGTGGCACCATAGAGTCCTGAGGCGACGCTGGTGGCACCATAGAGTCCTGAGGCGACGCTGTTGGCACCATAGAGTCCTGAGGCGACGCTGGTGGCACCATAGAGTCCTGAGGCGGCGCTGGTGGCACTATAGAGTCCTGAGGCGACGCTGCTGGCACCATAGAGTCCTGAGGCGGCGCTGGTGGCACTATAGAGTCCTGAGGCGACGCTGCTGGCACCATAGAGTCCTGAGGCGGCGCTGGTGGCACTATAGAGTCCTGAGGCGACGCTGCTGGCACCATAGAGTCCTGAGGCGGCGCTGGTGGCACTATAGAGTCCTGAGGCGACGCTGCTGGCACCATAGAGTCCTGAGGCGGCGCTGGTGGCACTATAGAGTCCTGAGGCGACGCTGGTGGCACCATAGAGTCCTGAGGCGGCGCTGGTGGCACTATAGAGTCCTGAGGCGACGCTGCTGGCACCATAGAGTCCTGAGGCGGCGCTGGTGGCACTATAGAGTTCTGAGGCGACGCTGGTGGCACTATAGAGTCCTGAGGCGACGCTGCTGGCACCATTAGAGTCCTGAGGCGACGCTGGTGGCACCATAGAGTCCTGAGGCGGCGCTGGTGGCACTATAGAGTCCTGAGGCGACGCTGGTGGCACCATAGAGTCCTGAGGCGACGCTGCTGGCACCATAGAGTCCTGAGGCGACGCTGTTGGCACCATAGAGTCCCTGAGGCGACGCTGGGGGCACTATAGAGTCCTGAGGCGACGCTGCTGGCACCATAGAGTCCTGAGGCGACGGTGGTGGCACTATAGAGAACCATAGATGGCACCAGATGGTTCACTATAAGGAGGCAGCTATAGGACTGAACCCCCCAGATTGTTCACTATAAGGAGGCAGCTATAGGACTGAACCACCCAGATTGTTCACTATAAGGAGGCAGCTATAGGACTGAACCACCCAGATTGTTCACTATAAGGAGGCAGCTATAGCACTGAACCACCCAGATTGTTCACTATAAGGAGGCAGCTATAGGACTGAACCACCCAGATTGTTCACTATAAGGAGGCAGCTATAGCACTGAACCAACCAGATTGTTCACTATAAGGAGGCAGCTATAGGACTGAACCACCCAGATGGTTCACTATAAGGAGGCAGCTATAGGACTGAACCACCCAGATTGTTCACTATAAGGAGGCAGCTATAGGACTGAACCACCCAGATTGTTCACTATAAGGAGGCAGTTATAGGACTGAACCACCCAGATGGTTCACTATAAGGAGGCAGCTATAGGACTGAACCACCCAGATGGTTCACTATAAGGAGGCAGCTGTAGGACTGAACCACCCAGATGTTTCACTATAAGGAGGCAGCTATAGGACTGAAGCACCCAGATGGTTCACTATAAGAGGCAGCTATAGGACTGAACCACCCAGATGGTTCACTATAAGGAGCGCTATAGGACTGAACCACCCAGATGGTTCACTATAAGGAGGCAGCTATAGGACAAGTGTCATTATTGCTCAAGTCATTACACTACAGTTACATCCTGCTATAACACCAAGCCATATAATATACAAGACACATATATATACACCTGAAGCACTTTCTATTCACTATACCAAAGAACAACTGCTGTGAACTAAAGCTAGAACAAAGAGAAATTGAGAGAGAACATTGCACTGACCTGTATACATGTGAGTCACAGTTCAGGTCACCTGGGACCTGAACTGTGACTCACTGGGTCTAATTACCTCTTCAGTGACCATCCGTCCGGCCCTGGACACAATAAACATTTTGTTAGCCTCAGATTAGTGTATGGATTTTTCAGCAGTTGGCTTGCAACGTCAATCAAGCAGTTGGCTTGCAACTGTCAATCAAGCAGTTGGCTTGCAACTGTCAATCAAGCAGTTGGCTTGCACTGTCAATCAAGCAGTTGGCTAAAAACTGTCAATCAAGCAGTTGGCTTGCAACTGGCAATCAAGCAGTTGGCTAAAACTGTCAATCAAGCAGTTGGCTTGCAACTGTCAATCAAGCAGTTGGCTTGCAACTGTCAATCAAGCAGTTGGCTTGCAACTGTCAATCAGCAGTTGGCTTGCAACTGTCAATCAAGCAGTTGGCTTGCAACTGTCAATCAAGCAGTGGCTTGCAACTTGCAACTGAACCAATTGCAGTCTGGCGTTAAGTTACTGAAGAGAATGAGCTGGCACTTTGATGCAGCTGATCTAATGTTCTATGGGAAGGTCATTCTCCTCCTAAAGCCATCTCGAACATTCAATGATTTTGTAAACATTTATGACTCAAAATCATATGGTCACACAAGTCAGGTAACAATGAGAGTCACACCAGGGTAAGTTTCTCCTTGTAGTTGCTAGTCTACAGAACACTGACCCAGGAAGTTTGAAGAGAACGATACATTGGCCATAGAAACTGCCCCATTGTCAGGATAGACCAGTAACTCACTCTGCTCGGTAATATTCTTATGAATAAAGTTCTTAGAGCTACCAGTGTCAATCAGTGTGCACTGACTGGAATACCATTGATCTTAGAGCTAAGCACTGATTTATTGAGGCAAGCGGGCGAAGTCCCAGCTAAAGTAGCGAGCATAGCAGCGGAATGTTGGGTGTTTGAAGCACTATTAGTCTGTTTCAGGGATCGGCAGACCTTAGCATAATGACACTTTTTCTTGCACTCATACACAGAGCCTCTCTAACCGGACATCGACTGCGAGGATGTTCGAGTGTAACCACAAAAGAAGCACTTTAAGCCACAAGTTGTAGCTGCAGAAACTGTGTCAACTTTTTCTCTACACTTTCTTGTCCTCCTGAGTCCTCCAGGTCTAATGAGAGTGTCATGGCAGCGTTTGTAGCTCCTAGCTGAGCATAAGAGGCAGAAAGTTTGTGTGCCGTTTCTAGAGTGTGAGCCTGGTCAAAGGCTGACTGTAAGTCTAAAGTTCTATTTTCAAGTAAGCGCGTCCTATTGTGGCAGAACCTAGCCCATTAATGACAGCATCTCTCACATAGTTATCACTGGCTTCTACAGCAGTCACTGCTTTGAACTGGCAATCTTTAACTAGTAACTTTAAAGCCTGAAGAAACTGATCAAGGGACTCACCGGGTTCTTGGCGTCGTGTTGCAAACACAAACCTTGCGAATACTTCATTCTTGGGCTTCACAAACCGTTCTGTTAGGGATTTTCCAGCAGCCTCATACGTAGTGCAGTCAGGTATGTAGTCGAACACACGTGGAGCAACGCAGTGTATCAGGAGACGCAGCTTGTCCACGTTGGAGCAGTTTCTTGTACTGCTAGAGTGAACTTTCTGAACGTCTTGAGTCAGTGACGCCATTCATGAGCGGCGGTGATGGAGTTTGGGTCGAGTAGCCCACCGCTGGGGCCGTTGGACCCGCTCCATGTGCACTCTACTGTAATTATTTGATCAATAAATTGAGATAAAGAAAAGCATTGCCAGACTCGTGGTTTTATTGATCAAATCATTACACTACAGTTACATCCTGCTATAATACCAAGCCATATAATATACAATACACATATATACAGTTTAAGAACTTGCTATTCACTATAACAATGAACAAACTGCCTATGAACAAAAGCCAGAACAGACATAAGATAAGTGAGAACATTCCACGGACCTGTGTACATGTGAGTCACAGCTGATCCGCCGGTCACCAAAACAATAAGAGTCAAGCGAGCATCCATCCAGAACAACTCGAGCCAGGGACGATAGATACACCACTTACTACCATGGCTGTACACAGTCTACGTCACACCCGTCGCAGACCAGTCTCCCCATCGTGGACACCCAGCTAATACATTCAGAAGAAAATTAGAATCTGTTATTAATATTAGAATGTTTGTGTTATGAAGTAAGACTTAAAGAACTAGGCCCCTGTCGTCCACCAGAGAAGAAAGAGAGAGAGAGAAAGGGAGAGAGAGAGAGAGGAAAGGAGAGGGAGAGAGAGAGAGAGAGAGAGCGAGAGAGAGAGAGAGAAGAGGAGAAAGAGAGAGAAAGAGAGAGAAAGAGAGAGAGAAAGAGAGAGAGAGAGAGAGAAAGAGAGAGAAAGAGAGAGAGAGAGAGAGAGAGAGAGAGAGAGAGAGAGAGAGAGAGAGAGAGAGAGAGAGGATAGAGAGAGAGGAGAGAGAGGGAGAGAAAGGAGAGAGAGAGAGAAACAGCCTACCTGTGACGACGCGCGAAAGAGACCTGGGTGTGGACGTAACACCTAATCTATTTCCTGATGCACATATAAATAAGATAACGACAGCAGCGTACTCTACACTGGCAAAAGTTAGAACATCATTCAGAAACCTAAGTAAGGAGGCATTTAGGGCGCTTTACACTGCCTACGTGAGGCCAGTCTTAGAGTATGCCGCCTCATCATGGAGTCCCCATCTGAAGAAGCATATAAGGAACTGGAAAAGGTTCAGAGGTTTGCCAACGAGGCTTGTCCCAGAGTTACGAGGGATGGGGTATGAGGAGCGCCTGAAGGAACTATGCCTTACGACACTAGAAAAAAGAAGGGAGAGGGGAGACATGATAGGAACGTATAAAATACTCAAAGAATTGACAAAGTGGAAATAGATGAAATGTTCACAAGGAATAGTGACAGAACGAGGGGACATGGGTGGAAACTGGAAATTCAGATGAGTCCCAGAAATGTTAGGAAGTTTTCTTTTAGCGTGAGAGTAGTGGGAAAATGGAATGCACTCAAGAAACAGGTTGTGGAAGCAAATACTATTCATACTTTTAAAACTAGATATGATAGGGAAAGTCCCACCACCAGAGTGTGGTCCACTCTGGCCCTCCACCAGAGTGTGGACCACTCTGGCCCACCACCAGAGTGTGGACCACTCTGCCCCTCCAGCAGAGTGTGGTCCACTCTGGCCCACCACCAGAGTGTGGTCCACTCTGTCCCACCACCAGAGTGTGGTCCACTCTGTCCCACCACCAGAGTGTGGACCACTCTGGCCCACCACCAGAGTGTGGTCCACTCTGGCCCACCACCAGAGTGTGGACCACTCTGGCCCACCACCAGAGTGTGGACCACTCTGGCCCACCACCAGAGTGTGGACCACTCTGCCCCTCCACATGAGTGTTTGTGGGGCCACAGCAACGCGTGGCCGGGTACAGCTAGTAATAATAATAATAATGTTTTTCTTCAGATAGAAGTCCCCACAGACACGACATGAGTAACAAGGAGAATGTCGGACGTCTAGACAGACCTGCTGATAATACTGACCCTAAAGCCACTAATACACACAATTATGACCAAACAAACAGACGGACTACAATTATACTAAAGTTTATACATGACAGACATGAACAGTTTTACAAGTTAGTCATTAATCAATAATATTTGATAATAGCAAGACTTGGGTTGACATTGAGGGGGTGAGGCAGGCTACATGGAGTTCATTAAAAAGCACTAATGCATTAGATAAACTAATCATTAGATTAGTTTTACTCTCAAACTAGTTGAGAGTCTTTGACGTGGTGGTTAAGGTCATCCCACATTGTGGGAGCCTTGACCCGCATGATCTCAGATGATACTTTTCCAGAGGATAAGAATATGGGAAGAAAGATGAAAGTGTAAGTTCCTGGAAGAGGCAGATCTGAGATCACACACACACAGCCGCCATACTTGGCACTCTGACAGGTGATGGGAAGATGATCTTGATACTCTACAGTCCCCCACCACACAGTACAAGGCCCAGACAGGAATATGAACACAGCAACAAGGCATGTATAGATGAACAGTAGAGGACACAGCAACAAGACATATATAGGTGAACAGTAGAGGACACAGCAACATGACATATATAGGTGAACAGCAGAGGACACAGCAACAAGACATATATAGATGAACAGTAGAGGACACAGCTCACAACAGGTCACGGTGAAACTGATGGTCATGGGGGACCTCAATCACAGAGAGATTGATTGGGAATTCAGGAATCCCTCATAGCAGGGAAGAAGCGTGGAGAGCAAAATTAAAGGACGCTATAGATAGGAAGTTCCTAACAAAATATATGAAGGAAGACTCAAGGGGAAAGAGGAAGAGATACACCGAGCCAATAAGATCTGATCTTCACCGCCAGAACGTGGAAGAATTCGTTCTGGGTGAAGAAGTTTCTGGACTTCCATAAAGCCTTTGACACAGTACCGCGCAAGATGTTACTATACACACTTGAGAGGCGGGCAGGAGTATGCGGTAAAGTCTTAACATGGGTAAGGAATTACCTAACAGGAAGGAGCCAGAGAGAAACAGTTAGGGGCGAGAAGTCGGACTGGCGAACAGTAACCAGTGGAGTACCACAAGGATCGGTGCTGGGACCAATTTCGCTTCTAATATACGTAAATGACATGTTTACGGGTGTAGAGTCCTACATGTCGATGTTTGCGGATGACGCAAAGTTGATGAGAAGAGTTGTGACAGATGAGGATTGCAGGATCCTCCAAGAGGACTTGAACAGGTTGCAGAGATGGTCAGAGAAATGGCTACTGGAGTTCAACACGAGCAAATGTAAAGTTATGGAAATGGGACTAGGAGATAGGAGACCAAAGGGACAGTACACAATGAAGGGGAACAGCCTACCTGTGACGACGCGCGAAAGAGACCTGGGTGTGGACGTAACACCTAATCTATCTCCTGAGGCACATATAAATAGGATAACGACAGCAGCGTACTCTACACTGGCAAAAGTTAGAACATCATTCAGAAACCTAATTAAGGAGGCATTTAGGGCTCTTTACACTGCCTACGTGAGGCCAGTCTTAGAGTATGCCGCCTCATCATGTAGTCCCCATCTGAAGAAGCATATAATGAAACTGGAAAAGGTTAAGAAGTTTGCAACAAGACTCGTCCCAGAGTTACGAGGGATGGGGTATGAGGAGCGCCTGAGGGAACTGAGCCTTACGACACTAGAAAAACAGGAGAAGGGAGACATGATAGGGACATATAAAATATTTAGCGGAATTGACAGAGTGAAAATAGAAGACATGTCCACAAAGAGGATCACATTAGAACAAGAGGACACGGATGGAAGCTTGTGTTTCAGATGTGTCACAGAGATGTTAGGAAGTGTTCAATTAGCGCGAGAGTCATGGGGAAATGGAATGAAGAAACAGGTTATTGAAGCAAACTCCAGTCATAATTTTCAAAATAGAAATGATAGGGAAATAGGATACAACTTATTGCTTTGTACAACCGGTGACTAGAACTGGCGGGTGTAGGAGTCAGTGCTCGATCCTGCAGTACACCCACACACACACACACACACACACACACACACACACACACACACACACACACACACACACACACACACACACACACACACACACACACACACACACCACACACACACACACACACACACACACACACACCCACACACACACACACACACACACACACACCCACACACACACACACACACACACACACACACACACACACACACACACACACACACACACACACCAGGGGAAGGTCTGGCCAGCACTTCCATTCATTAAAACTAATCAGGTCACTGAGTTTAGCTCTGAGCGCCAACCGTCCACACATTCCTCCCTCATACACCACTTGTGCGGTGTATCCTGAGTGTCCTGACACTCTGGTACCCTTGTATGGTGTATCCTGAGTGTCCTGACACTCTGGTACACTGTGTGGTGTATCCTGAGTGTCCTGTCACTCTGGTACACTGTGTGGTGTATCCTGAGTGTCCTGTCACTCTGGTACACTGTGTGGTGTATCCTGAGTGTCCTGACACTCTGGTACACTTGTGTGATGTATCCTGAGTGTCCTGTCACTCTGGTACACTTGTGTAGTGTATCCTGAGTGTCCTGACACTCTGGTACACTGTGTGGTGTATCCTGAGTGTCCTGACACTCTGGTACACTTGTGTGGTGTATCCTGAGTGTCCTGACACTCTGGTACACTGTGAGGTGTATCCTGAGTGTCCTGTCACTCTGGTACACTGTGTGGTGTATCCTGAGTGTCCTGACACTCTGGTACACTGTATGGTGTATCCTGAGTGTCCTGACACTCTGGTACACTGTATGGTGTATCCTGAGTGTCCTGTCACTCTGGTACACTGTATGGTGTATCCTGAGTGTCCTGACACTCTGGTACACTTGTGTGGTGTATCCTGAGTGTCCTGTCACTCTGGTACACTGTGTGGTGTATCCTGAGTGTCCTGTCACTCTGGTACACTGTATGGTATATCCTGAGTGTCCTGTCACTCTGGTACACTTGTGTACTCACCTAGTTGTACTCACCTAGTTGTGCTTGCGGGGGTTGAGCTCTGGCCCTTTGGTCCCGCCTCTCAACCGTCAATCAACAGGTGTACAGGTTCCTGAGCCTACTGGGCTCTATCATATCTACACTTGAAACTGTGTATAGGGTCAGCCTCCACCACATCGCTTCCTAATGCATTCCATTTGTCAACCACTCTGACACTAAAAAAGTTCTTTCTAATATCTCTGTGGCTCATTTGGGCACTCAGCTTCCACCTGTGTCCCCTAGTGCGTGTGCCCCTTGTGTTAAACAGCCTGTCTTTATCAACCCTGTCGATTCCCCTGAGAATCTTGAATGTGGTGATCATGTCCCCCCTAACTCTTCTGTCTTCCAACGAAGTGAGGTTTAATTCCTGCAGTCGCTCCTCGTAGCTCATACCTCTCAGCTCGGGTACTAGTCTGGTGGCAAACCTTTGAACCTTTTCCAGTTTAGTCTTATGCTTGACTAGATAGGGACTCCATGCTGGAGCCGCATACTCCAGGATTGGTCTGACATATGTGGTATATAATGTTCTGAAAGATTCCTTACACAAGTTTCTAAAGGCCGTTCTTATGTTAGCCAACCTGGCATATGCTGCTGATGTTATCCTCTTGATATGAGCTTCAGGGGACAGGTCTGGCGTGATATCAACCCCCAGGTCTTTCTCTCTCTCTGACTCTTGAAGTATTTCATCTCCCAAATGATACCTTGTATCTGGTCTCCTGCTTCCTACCCCTATCTTCATTACATTACATTTGCTTGGGTTAAACTCTAACAGCCATTTGTTCGACCATCCTGCAGCTTGTCCAGGTCTTCTTGAAGCCTCAAGCTGTCCTCCTCTGTCTTAATCCTTCTCATAATTTTGGCGTCGTCAGCAAACATTGAGAGGAATGATTCTATACCCTCTGGGAGATCATTTACGTATATCAGAAACAGGATAGGTCCAAGTACAGAGCCCTGTGGGACTCCACTGGTGACTTCACGCCAGTCTGAGGTCTCACCCCTCACTGTAACTCTCTGCTTCCTATTGCTTAGGTACTCCCTTATCCACTGGAGCGCCCTACCTGTTACTCCTGCCTGTTTCTCCAGCTTATGCATCAACCTTTTATGGTTGATGCATAAGCAAGGTGTATGGTTATGTGTGGTGTATCCTGAGTGTCCTGACACTCTGGTACACTTGTGTGGTGTATCCTGTCACTCTGGTACACTGTGTGGTGTATCCTGAGTGTCCTGTCACTCTGGTACACTGTGTGGTGTATCCTGAGTGTCCTGTCACTCTGGTACACTGTGTGGTGTATCCTGAGTGTCCTGACACTCTGGTACACTGTGTGGTGTATCCTGAGTGTCCTGGCACTCTGGTACACTGTGTGGTGTATCCTGAGTGTCCTGTCACTCTGGTACACTG
>WNGS01167270.1:6899-22845 GCA_020271785.1 Procambarus virginalis | reverse complement strand
ATACGGCGCGATAAAGCACCTAAATTATTGGGGTCGTCTCAAAGTTCTCCAAATGTACTCTTTAGAAAGGAGATGAGAGAGATATCAAATAATATATACATGAAAGATACTGGAGGGTCAGGATCCAAATTTACACAGTAAAATAACATACTGGAGTGAACGATATGGAAGAAAATGCAGGATAGAACCAGTGAAGAGCAGGGGTGCCATAGGCACAATTAGAGAACAGTGCATGAAGATCAGAGGTTCACAGTTGTTTTACATCCTCCCAGCGAGGATAAGAAATATTGCCGGAACAAAAATGTGCGTCGTTAAGAGAAAACTTGATAGTTTTCTTCAAGAAGTACAGGACCAAGCAGGCAGTGGTGGATATGTGCGCCTGCGGGCCGCATCAAGCAACAGCATGTTAGACCAAGGTCTCGCAAGTCGGGCCTGGCTTTGGGAGTAAAAGAACTCCCAGAACACCATCAAGGTATTATCAAGGTACACAAGAATGATGTAAGAAAATTCATTCACCTCACACGGGTCCTTGCTAGGAATGGCTGTACCAGATCTTAGACAAGACGCGCCACCTCGGCTCACCTAAGATGCACTTAACACCACGAAAATGTCAGTAAAAAAATGCACAAACAAAATAATTACAGTGTACTTACTGATGAGCCTGCTCATATATATATATATATATATATATATATATATATATATATATATATATATATATATATATATATATGTCGTACCTAGTAGCCAGAACGCACTTCTCAGCCTACTATGCAAGGCCCGATTTGCCTAATAAGCCAAGTTTTCATGAATTAATATATTTTCTCAATTTTTTTTCTTATGAAATGATAAAGCTACCCATTTCATTATGTATGAGGTCAATTTTTTTATTGGAGTTAAAATTAACGTAGTTATATGACCGAACCTAACCAACCCTACCTAACCTAACCTAACCTATCTTTATAGGTTAGGTTAGGTTAGGTAGCCGAAAAAGTTAGGTTAGGTTAGGTAGGTTAGGTAGTAGAAAAACAATTAATTCATAAAAACTTGGCTTATTAGGCAAATCGGGCCTTGCATATTAGGCTGAGAAGTGCGTTCTGGCTACTAGGTACGACATATATATATATATATATATATATATATATATATATATATATATATATATATATATATATATATTAAACTATAGAACACTTTTCCACCAGGAGACTCGAACCCTAGCCAGCACAGAAGCCTTCCAGCCACAGAACAACATCAGAGGCCCGAGATCATATATAACATCATATATATATATATATATATATATATATATATATATATATATATATATATATATATATATATATATATATATATATATATATATGCAATTGACGATCACAAAACACTGATCATTTTATGCGGAAAATCCACAGAGAAAAATGAAAGGAGGTAACGTTTCGACTTTGTTAAAGCCTTTGTCAAACCAGACTGACCAAGTCTGGTTTGACAAAGGTTTGACAGTCTGGTTTGACAAAGGCTTTAACAAAGTCGAAACGTTACCTCCTTTCATTTTTCTCTGTGGATTTTCCGCATACATATATATATATATATATATATATATATATATATATATATATATATATATATATATATATATATATATATATATATATATATATACATACAAACTCATACACGCTCTTTTCCTTTGAGCATCTTGATGAATCTGTTGCACCTCTGCTGGATTTGATCCCACAACATCGCTGGTTCTACTGGACACACTGTTGTTGTTGTTTAAGATTCGCTACTCAGAACAATAAGTTCCAGTATCACGGGCTATGGTGAGCCCGTAAGTGGAGGCTCTTTGGAGCCATTGTCTGTATCAGTGGCTGATACTAGAGATGTGGCGATGGATGGGGGTCTTCATGATGGTTTTTAGCCTGGAGGACTGGCTATACCAGTTATGGAGCTGGTGGGATTAGTGTAGACCTCTAGGTTTTCCGTTTTTTCTTTGCCTGCGACTTTGGCTGAGCAGTGCTGTCGTTGGAGTTTGGTGACGTGGCCTCCATGAGGAAGTCTTGAACCGTGTAGGTGTGGTATTTGTGATGCGGCGGTAGAGCTCCTGCTATGATTTCCTCGTCTGAGGAGTCCGTAACCTCCGTAGTGGGCGTTTTTGTCTTTCGCCTCGCAGCCTTAGGTCGGTTTAGGTGTCGTTGATTGATGGTTGTAGCTATTTCAGGAGCGCTGGTGGTGCTGTTATCGTTTGTAGACAGCACGTCTGCTAGCGCGGCTGCTGAGATAGTGATGGTAGGAGTGTTGGGAGCTGGAGAAGGAATTACCTCTGTTTGTGTCGCCCGGGTCATGGGCGGTTCTGGAGTCGGTGTTGAAGTTGACCGCATGGTCGTCCTGGTGGTAGTCTCCGGAGTGGTAGAGGAGGCAGTGAGATTTACGCTAGTGGCTATGATGGGGGCCAGGCCATTGTCTATGTATAATGCGTTCAGTTCACTAACAAAGCGCTGGTTGTCTGGTCCTGCAAGCCTTTCCGCTAGTTTAAGAAGACCAGGGATAATGCCTGCACGTGATGCAGGGGCTGTGAAGGAGCCTGTGGGACCTTGGGTCCCCAATGAGAAGGCTGTGTCGCCTGCTGGGAGGAGCCACATGTTGGTAAGACCGGAAAGTCTTCTGGTCGATTAGTGAGAGCTAAGGTGGTGGGTTGAACGCTTGGGGCTCTGGTCGAGGAGGTAGAAGGGTTGTTTCTCTTGGCTTCAACCTGGGCCTTGATGCTTTCCTGTCTGCGGGGGCAGCGGTAGGAAATTGCGGGGTGATTGCCATCACAGAGCAAGCAGCGATGGACTGTTGCCTTGCATATGGAGTAGTGATGGTCCAGTGCGCACAGGCTGCACTTCTGGACAGGGTGCTGACACTTGTTGGTCGGGTGGGAGAGCTCGTAGCACTTAAAGCACTGCTGGATCTCATGGTATCGTTCCTTTTTTATTTGGTGGGGTGGTATTTTTAGGCCGAAGCAGTAGAATCCTTGTGTGGCAGCCTGGGTGGCCGCAGCTATGGTGGTGAACGTAATCTTCATTGATGTTTTGTCGGTGTTGCAGAACTCTAGGTTGAATACCGACAGGTTTGGATTTTCGTCCTCGATATTGTCCATGATATGATGTTGAGGTCGCTCAGCGATCCACCGGCTGGTCCTGCTGGTAAAAACAGTTCTTCCGGCCAGGAACTGACGTGGGAAGTGAGGATGTAGGTGGTGCTCTTTGTGAAGAATGGCATCGTTAGTGAGGAGTTTTTCTAGCTCCTCTTCACATGAAAAGAAGAGCACGATATCTTCACCTTCCTGACTAATGTCAGCGGGTTCGAGGCCAGTAACGTCCTTCAGGACCTTTAAAGTATTCCTTCTCCAGATAGCATGACCGTCAAGTGAAGTAGCTCTGACCTTAAGACGTTTGGGTCGCATTGTGACCACACTACTGCTTGTGATGTGTTGGCGGGAGATGTCTCTTCCGTCCTGATTGGACACACGCACGGGAGGTGAACAGATCACAGGAGTTACTCTAGGGTTACTGTGGCATAGGTAGTGATAGGACTTTTGAACTCTGGAGGCGTTCACGCCTGTAGCCCTGTGTTGCCTTCCCGGGTATGAACAGATGGAGCTCATCGTGAGATGGCTGACCACACTCCTCATGTCACCCAAGTTAAAGCCTTCCCACAGAGCACCAGTCAGAATACAGTTTCAACCATAGACATGCATCTGATTGGGTAAACTCTTGGCTTCTCTGGTTCAAGTTGAAGTGCGTTTATTGAGACAATAAAATACATCTCGAAGGGATAGAGTAGCTTAGGCTATTTCTAACCCCCCGCCCCCCTCTTCTTTAAGTTCCTGAAGGGACGCACAAATCCACAATTCACAGTATAAGAATCACATTTAACATTGCAGATCAATATAGTAAACACAGCATATAAGTGATATAAGGTTACACTCTTGGGGCAAAGTGCTTGTAGCTCCTAAGTGTTCTGTCTATCATCCAAACAATTTGATGTGGTACACTACTTATTTCCTTATTTCTATAGTTATCAATAAGTTGACACTAATACATAATGTTCTAAGGTGTGGGCGTGCGGCATACTACATAATTTACACTCCTTATCTTTTTCACTGACATCAACACCGTATTGCCAGATATATTTGTATCCTATACTTATAATCTCATGTAAATTTGAACTATTGCAAATAGACTTTCCACTACCATAAGTGAAGGACGAATTTGTGTTCATTATTTCATAATGCTTAAGTGTGTTACTGCTGTCCACCATTGTCGTTCTCTTAACCTTTTCTTCATCATCTTGGATCATCTTGATTTTTGCATTAATTTGTTTCAATGTTTTCTGACATACATGACTTCTCTGATGTTGTCTGGGAGTGGAAGGGTTTATTAAAACCGTTGAGGGTCAAGGGTCAAGTCACCCATGACCTTTCTGACTACCAACCACACTCTTCAGCTGACTTGTGGTGGCAGGAACCACCCAGGATAATACACATGAGATATATAACTGCCATGTGATAGTACAAGCAGACGTCATATGTACCACACACACAATACTTGAACCGTTCGTGTCATCCCCGGCCCGTAGACACCCTTCAATGTTGACGATGTACTTGGGTCCTTAGATAAAGGCGATAACTAATGCTCAGTGCACACCACTGCTCAGCGCAGGAGCCATGGGGTACAAGTCTAGCTGAGAGATCACCATTCTCTCACACCCTAAACCAGTGGTAGAAATAGATATGGGTGTTTCATTAGCAGTGACAAAGAGAATGCTTAAACAAATATCTATTGAAGATCTCACCGACCTAACAAATTCACAAAGACCTGAAAGTTGTAGCATTAAATATTATGATAGATATCGTGAGGAGACATTCACATATGGGACTAATAGAATAAGAACCCGGCAATGTGATGTTATAGTGGCCAGAATACGCCTGGGATATAGACGTATCTGGCAGCTTTCTCAAAACCCAAATGTCGAGTACACAATGTGTCAACTTTGTGAAAGAGAAAACATACACTCCCTTGAACATTATATTGTAGAATGTCCCATACTGGCTGACTTTCGCCCTCCTGGGCTAAGGTATGCTGAACTCTGTAATTACTATATGAGTACTGGAACACTTGATGATATATTGGACTTGTACCGAAGATTGACGATGTAATGTATCAATTATGCAATGAATGTATGTGATGTAACTATATAACCTGAGCTTGTAAAAGCACCTTAATCATCTTCAGTGATTAAGTGCTTAATTGCACACTAATTTCTCTATCAGCTATCTCGCCCTGTCAGAGTAAAAGAGACAACTGTATGTATTCACCTAGTTGTGCTTGCGGGGGTTGAGCTCTGCTCTTTCGGCCCGCCTCTCAACTGTTTCTAGCTACTACTACTACTATTTTATTTTCACATCACACACACACACACACACACACACACACACACACACACACACACACACACACACACACACACACACACACACACACACACACACACACACATTCTCAGGGGAATCGACAGGGTTGATAAAGACAGGCTGTTTAACACAAGGGGCACACGCACTAGGGGACACAGATGGAAACTGAGTGCCCAAATGAGCCACAGAGATATTAGAAAGAACTTTTTTAGTGTCAGAGTGGTTGACAAATGGAATGCATTAGGAAGCGATGTGGTGGAGGCTGACTGCATACACAGTTTCAAGTGTAGATATGATAGAGCCCAATAGGCTCAGGAAACTGTACACCTGTTGATTGACTGTTGAGAGGCGGGACCAAAGAGCCAGAGCTCAACCCCCGCAAGCACAACTAGGTGAGTACACACACACACCCAGGCAGCAGCCCGTGACAGCTGACTAACACCCAGGTACCTATTTACTGCTAGGTAACAGGGGCATAGGGTGAAAGAAACTTTGCCCCATGTTTCTCTCCGGCGCCCGGGATCGAACCCAGGACCACAGGATCACAAGTCCAGCGTGCTGTCCGCTCGGCCGGCCGGCCCCCATGTGTATGCATGTGAGTGTGTATATATGTATATGTACGTATATATGTATATGTACGTATATATGCATATGTACGTATATATGTATATGTACGTATATGTGTGTGTGTGTGTATATATGTATGTGTATAAAGTATATGTGGAAGCTGATCAGAATTCCATTTCACCTTTGTAAATGCACATTAATGACACTGTAAAAGACACATCGAACACTTTATGTAGGTCATACGTAAATCTGTGTATTTATGTTTTTACGTATGTAGCTTAGCCTAGCATTTTAAAAGCACTACAATCGTCTTCGGTGGTTGATTGTTCAATAAATCCCTGAACTATATGTTTAACAAATCTCTAACCCTGTCCATGGAGAACTGAAGAAAATGTATATATATATATATATATATATATATATATATATATATATATATATATATATATATATATATATATATATATGCTGGTTAGCATAGTTAATGTCTGGCCACGTCTGTGGTAGAAAATAATAATAATAAAAAAGAAACACCCTAAAGCCCTGCTCTCTTGCTACACTTCTTCCTACACCCATCCACCCACATATATTTCCCACACCCAGCCACCCATACATTTTAGTCTTTAGAATAGTTAGTCTTCAAGATTAGTATTTCCCACATTTCTTGTGGGTCGCCTCAGTATTGTGAGAGGTGTGTACCTTGGATGTCACTCAAGTTGTTTATGTCATGCGTGATGCGTGAGTCACTGTGCAACAGCGTTTTTGTCCAAGCAACTTTATTAACCTTTAAATTGCGCATCGATATAAAAGTACTATATAGAGATGCGCATGACTAAAAATAGCTAACAAATAAAATGCAAAAAAGTGGCTTGTGACGTAAGGTACAGTTTAGGGGTTAAGAACACAACATGAATGCATTTTTTACACTTTTTATCAACACATTTAGGTACTTCTGCATTTGTGCAGCTGTCCTTGAGTATATGCAGGGGAGTACAGTGTGTCAAGAACTAGCTACGTGGTGCTAAAAGTCTCCATCCCACAGAATGGTTAGTCGTTCAGGGCCATGTGATCAGTAGTCTGCACTGGCAAACTATGGGTGCATTATGAGGATATCCTCAAGCACACGAGAGTGGAAAAAGAATGAATAAAGCAATTGCAAGACTCCAGGTACCTCATGCCAACGGTTCTGTTAACTGGGCATTCGGTGATGTAGTGTGGGAGATCATGCCGCAGTTCCTGCTCACAGAGTTTGCACCTGGAGTGCTCAAGATTGGGAGACCCGTCACCTGTAGCCACCTGCCACAGGTAACAGTAACCCAACCTGATCCTGGCAACCACTGTGTCACAGTCTAGTGGACGTTTTGTGCTGCCCATAAACATAGGTTTCAGATCTGAACAACTCAAAGCTTTTTATATTGGTGTTTTCAGGTCGTTGGGAGTCAGTAATTTCTCTCGTATCAGACCTGAGTGTTTGAAACAATATATTGTTGACAACACAGATGGGGATAACTTGGTCTAATTCAACTTCATCTTTGTTACACGCTAATTGGCTGCAATGTCTGTGTCATTATGATGGGTTATATTTATGTGTGATGGTATCCATACAAAGGAGATTCGAAACCCTTTACTGTGTGTAGCGATCAGCTCATTTATAATTGGTAGTGTGTGGCTCTTACTCTCGATCTTCCAGAAGTTTTCAATTGCTTGAAGAGCAGAATTTAAATCACAAAATATTATTCCTCCTCCTGTGTTTTATATTTTACTGGTATCTAGTTGAAGTGCCGCTAGTTCTGTTTATGTGGAGGTCAGCCCGTTGTTTAACTTGACACTGACAGTCTGTGTACAAATATTATTTCTATAAAACCTACATACTGCTGCAGTCATTCCTGTAGACGATTGGACTGAGCCGTCAGTGTTGACACAGTGCTCGTGGAGGAGGCAATTGTTTCAAGTGTGACAGCTTTGAGAAGAGCAAGATTTTCATTACCTTCCTTTGTGACGGGAGTGTGTATGATACTTGTGTATGTATGATGTATGTATGTATGATACTTGTGTGTATGATGGTTGCGTACGGGTAAGGCCATCCCCCTGGTGGTGGGTCTGGACACTTCACCCAAGGTTTAGAACACGTACCCAACCTTTAACCATGTCTCTGAGCACCTCTTGTGATCAACCAGGTTGTGCTTGACCCAGGCTGTGATCAACGCAGATTATGAGAGAATAAAGCTTTGAGCGTGGCGCTCTTCTGGTAACCAAGGAGCTCACATATGAGCTAAGCCAAACAAAGCTTTGCCTCACTATCACCATTATTTACCAGTTTGTCCGTAGTTTGCCAGCCATGCAGGGCGTAGCTGCCCCTCTCTGAAATGCAGAAAGTATGTAGTGAACACCTCCAGCTCATCACCCACTGATGGCCGGAACCTTGTCGGCCACACGTCGACATTTGCACCACGCGCCATCCCTTGCAATTTTTACCCTGGGTGTCATGTTTCCCTTTGTGGCAGTGTTGTGATGTGACCCCCCCATGGTCATGTCTGGTGGTGTTGTGACCCCCCTGGTCATGTCTGGTGGTGTTGTGACCCCCCTGGTCATGTCTGGTGGTGTTGTGACCCCCCTGGTCATGTCTGGTGGTGTTGTGACCCCCCTGGTCATGTCTGGTGGTGTTGTGACCCCCCTGGTCATGTCTGGTGGTGTTGTGACCCCCCTGGTCATGTCTGGTGGTGTTGTGACCCCCCTGGTCATGTCTGGTGGTGTTGTGACCCCCTGGTCATGTCTGGTGGTGTTGTGACCCCCTGGTCATGTCTGGTGGTGTTGTGACCCCCCTGGTCATGTCTGGTGGTGTTGTGACCCCCCTGGTCATGTCTGGTGGTGTTGTGACCCCCTGGTCATGTCTGGTGGTGTTGTGACCCCCTGGTCATGTCTGGTGGTGTTGTGACCCCCCTGGTCATGTCTGGTGGTGTTGTGACCCCCTGGTCATGTCTGGTGGTGTTGTGACCCCCTGGTCATGTCTGGTGGTGTTGTGACCCCTTGGTCATGTCTGGTGGTGTTGTGACCCCCTGGTCATGTCTGGTGGTGTTGTGACCCCCCTGGTCATGTCTGGTGGTGTTGTGACCCCCCTGGTCATGTCTGGTGGTGTTGTGACCCACCTGGTCATGTCTGGTGGTGTTGTGACCCCCCTGGTTATGTCTGGTGGTGTTGTGACCCCCCTGGTCATGTCTGGTGGTGTTGTGACCCCCCTGGTCATGTCTGGTGGTGTTGTGACCCCCCTGCTCATGTCTGGTGGTGTTGTGACCCCCTGGTCATGTCTGGTGGTGTTGTGACCCACCTGGTCATGTCTGGTGGTGTTGCAACCCCCCTGGTCATGTCTGGTGGTGTTGTGACCCCCTGGTCATGTCTGGTGGTGTTGTGACCCCCCTGGTCATGTCTGGTGGTGTTGTGACCCCCTTGGTCATGTCTGGTGGTGTTGTGACCCCCCTGGTCATGTCTGGTGGTGTTGTGACCCCCCTGGTTATGTCTGGTGGTGTTGTGACCCCCCTGGTCATGTCTGGTGGTGTTGTGACCCCCTTAGTCATGTCTGGTGGTGTTGTGACCCCCCTGGTCATGTCTGGTGGTGTTGTGACCCCCCTGGTCATGTCTGGAGGTGTTGTGACCCCCCTGGTCATGTCTGGTGGTGTTGTGACCCCCCTGGTCATGTCTGGTGGTGTTGTGACCCCCCTGGTCATGTCTGGTGGTGTTGTGACCCCCCTGGTCATGTCTGGTGGTGTTGTAACCCACCTGGTCATGTCTGGTGGTGTTGTGACCCCCCTGGTCATGTCTGGTGGTGTTGTGACCCCCCCTGGTCATGTCTGGTGGTGTTGTGACCCCCCTGGTTATGTCTGGTGGTGTTGTGACCCCCCTGGTCATGTCTGGTGGTGTTGTGACCCCCCTGGTCATGTCTGGTGGTGTTGTGACCCCCCTGGTCATGTCTGGAGGTGTTGTGACCCACCTGGTCATGTCTGGTGGTGTTGTAACCCCCCTGGTCATGTCTGGTGGTGTTGTGACCCCCTGGTTATGTCTGGAGGTGTTGTGACCCACCTGGTCATGTCTGGTGGTGTTGTGACCCCCTGGTCATGTCTGGTGGTGTTGTGACCCCCCTGGTCATGTCTGGTGGTGTTGTGACCCCCCTGGTCATGTCTGGTGGTGTTGTGACCCCCCTGGTCATGTCTGGTGGTGTTGTGACCCCCCTGGTCATGTCTGGTGGTGTTGTGACCCCCCTGGTCATGTCTGGTGGTGTTGTGACCCCCCTTGTCATGTCTGGTGGTGTTGTGACCCCCCTGGTCATGTCTGGTGGTGTTGTGACCCCCCTGGTCATGTCTGGTGGTGTTGTGACCCCCCTGGTCATGTCTGGTGGTGTTGTGACCCCCCTGGTCATGTCTGGTGGTGTTGTGACCCCCTGGTCATGTCTGGTGGTGTTGTGACCCCCTGGTCATGTCTGGTGGTGTTGTGACCCCCCTGGTCATGTCTGGTGGTGTTGTGACCCCCCTGGTCATGTCTGGTGGTGTTGTGACCCCCCTGGTCATGTCTGGTGGTGTTGAGACCCCCCCTGGTCATGTCTGGAGGTGTTGTGACCCACCTGTTCATGTCTGGTGGTGTTGTGACCCCCCTGGTCATGTCTGGAGGTGTTGTGACCCCCCTGGTCATGTCTGGTGGTGTTGTGACCCCCCTGGTCATTTCTGGTGGTGTTGTGACCCCCCTGGTCATGTCTGGAGGTGTTGTGACCCACCTGGTCATGTCTGGTGGTGTTGTGACCCCCTGGTCATGTCTGGAGGTGTTGTGACCCCCCTGGTCATGTCTGGTGGTGTTGTGACCCCCCTGGTCATGTCTGGTTGTGTTGTGACCCCCCCTGGTCATGTCTGGAGGTGTTGTGACCCACCTGGTCATGTCTGGTGGTGTTGTGACCCCCTGGTCATGTCTGGTGGTGTTGTGACCCCCCTGGTCATGTCTGGAGGTGTTGTGACCCACCTGGTCATGTCTGGTGGTGTTGTGACCCCCCTGGTCATGTCTGGAGGTGTTGTGACCCCCCTGGTCATGTCTGGTGGTGTTGTGACCCCCCCTGGTCATGTCTGGTTGTGTTGTGACCCCCCTGGTTATGTCTGGAGGTGTTGTGACCCACCTGGTCATGTCTGGTGGTGTTGTGACCCCCCTGGTCATGTCTGGTGGTGTTGTGACCCCCCTGGTCATGTCTGGAGGTGTTGTGACCCACCTGGTCATGTCTGGTGGTGTTGTGACCCACCTGGTCATGTCTGGTGGTGTTGTGACCTCCCTGGTCCTGTCTGTGGGAGGAGACTCACAGTGGGGGTCTCCCACTGTGGGTCTGCAACCCGTCTTCGCAAATTCGTATAGTCAATATTGACTTATTAAATACGTGCATAGGTGACAAACTAAACATAATAGTTTACCTTGAAAAGCTTCATAGAAAACACCGACCTTACCTAACCTTGTTAGTATGTTAAGATAAGCATCTTATTGCTTCGTAATTACAATTGTTACTTAACCTATTATAGGTATAGGTTAAGTAATAATTGTAATTACGAAGCAAAAAGATGCTTATCTTAACATACTAACAAGGTTAGGTAAGGTCGGTGTTTTCTATGAAGCTTTTCAAGGTAAACTATTATGTTTAGTATGTCACCTATGCACGTATTTAATAAGTCAATATTGACTATAGGACGGGTTGTGGTCTGTGGGGGGGGGGGCGAGTAGTTAGTAGTAACAGTTGATTGACAGTTGAGAGGCTTGCTGAAAGACCAGAGCTCAACCCCCAGCAATCGCAACTAGGTGAACACACACACACGTGTGTGTGTGTGTTTATATATATATATACATATATATATATATATATATATATATATATATATACATATATATATATATATATATATATATATATATATATATATATATATATATATATATATATATACTACTGAAAACTCACACCCCAGAAGTGACTCGAACCCATACTCCCAGGAGCAACGCAACTGGTATGTACAGGGACGCCTTAAACCACTTGACCATCACGACCTGTCCGGTCGCGATGGTCAAGTGGTTTAAGGCGTCCCTGTACATACCAGTTGCGTTGCTCCTGGGAGTATGGGTTCGAGTCGCTTCTGGGGTGTGAGTTTTCAGTTGTATCTAGTCCTGGGGACCATTCAGGCTTGTTTGCATTTGTGTTCCTCACGTGTTGCCCCAAAAAATGAGGTGATTTGATAAAATGCTATGCCCAAGATAACCATCCAGGTGCCGGCGGGGAAGTGGTTCATATAGCCTCGACAATCACTTCCTTATGTCCGGTCGTGATGGTCAAGTGGTTTAAGGCATCCCTGTACATACCAGTTGCGTTGCTCCTGGAAGTATGGGTTCGAGTCACTTCTGGGGTGTGAGTTTTCAGTTGTATCTAGTCCTGGGGACCATTCAGGCTTGTTTGCATTTGTGTTCCTCACGTGTTGCCCCAAAAAATGAGGTGATTTGATAAAATGCTATGCCCACGATAACCATCCAGGTGGCGGCGGGGAAGTGGTTCATATAGCCTCGACAATCACTTCCTTATGTCCGGTCGTGATGGTCAAGTGGTTTAAGGCATCCCTGTACATACCAGTTGCGTTGCTCCTGGAAGTATGGGTTCGAGTCACTTCTGGGGTGTGAGTTTTCAGTTGTATCTAGTCCTGGGGACCATTCAGGCTTGTTTGCATTTGTGTTCTTCACGTGTTGCCCCAAAAAATGAGGTGATTTGATAAAATGCTATGCCCAAGATAACCATCCAGGTGCCGGCGGGGAAGTGGTTCATATAGCCTCGGCTATCACTTCCTTATGTCCGGTCGTGATGGTCAAGTGGTTTAAGGCATCCCTGTACATACCAGTTGCGTTGCTCCTGGAAGTATGGGTTCGAGTCACTTCTGGGGTGTGAGTTTTCAGTTGTATCTAGTCCTGGGGACCATTCAGGCTTGTTTGCATTTGTGTTCCTCACGTGTTGCCCCAAAAAATGAGGTGATTTGATAAAATGCTATGCCCAAGATAACCATCCAGGTGCCGGCGGGAAGTGGTTCATATAGCCTCGGCTATCACTTCCTTATGTCCGGTCGTGATGGTCAAGTGGTTTAAGGCATCCCTGTACATACCAGTTGCGTTGCTCCTGGGAGTATGGGTTCGAGTCACTTCTGGGGTGTGAGTTTTCAGTTGTATCTAGTCCTGGGGACCATTCAGGCTTGTTTGCATTTGTGTTCCTCACGTGTTGCCCCAAAAAATGAGGTGATTTGATAAAATGCTATGCCCAAGATAACCATCCAGGTGCCGGCGGGGAAGTGGTTCATATAGCCTCGACTATCACTTCCTTATGTCCGGTCGTGATGGTCAAGTGGTTTAAGGCATCATACCTTGGCATACATATAGGGATGCCTTCTTGTACATACCAGTTGCGTTGCTCCTGGAAGTATGGGTTCGAGTCACTTCTGGGGTGTGAGTTTTCAGTTGTATCTAGTCCTGGGGACCATTCAGGCTTGTTTGCATTTGTGTTCCTCACGTGTTGCCCCAAAAATGAGGTGATTTGATAAAATGCTATGCCCAAGATAACCATCCAGGTGCCGGCGGGGAAGTGGTTCATATAGCCTCGGCTATCACTTCCTTATGTCCGGTCGTGATGGTCAAGTGGTTTAAGGCATCCCTGTACATACCAGTTGCGTTGCTCCTGGAGTATGGGTTCGAGTCACTTCTGGGGTGTGAGTTTTCAGTTGTATCTAGTCCTGGGGACCATTCAGGCTTGTTTGCATTTGTGTTCCTCACGTGTTGACCCAAAAAATGAGGTGATTTGATAAAATGCTATGCCCAAGATAACCATCCAGGTGCCGGCGGGGAAGTGGTTCATATAGCCTCGGCTATCACTTCCTTATGTCCGGTCGTGATGGTCAAGTGGTTTAAGGCATCCCTGTACATACCAGTTGCGTTGCTCCTGGAAGTATGGGTTCGAGTCACTTCTGGGGTGTGAGTTTTCAGTTGTATCTAGTCCTGGGGACCATTCAGGCTTGTTTGCATTTGTGTTCCTCACGTGTTGCCCCAAAAAATGAGGTGATTTGATAAAATGCTATGCCCAAGATAACCATCCAGGTGCCGGCGGGGAAGTGGTTCATATAGCCTCGCTATCACTTCCTTATGTCCGGTCGTGATGGTCAAGTGGTTTAAGGCATCCCTGTACATACCAGTTGCGTTGCTCCTGGAGTATGGGTTCGAGTCACTTCTGGGGTGTGAGTTTTCAGTTGTATCTAGTCCTGGGGACCATTCAGGCTTGTTTGCATTTGTGTTCCTCACGTGTTGCCCCAAAAAATGAGGTGATTTGATAAAATGCTATGCCCAAGATAACCATCCAGGTGCCGGCGGGGAAGTGGTTCATATAGCCTCGGCTATCACTTCCTTATGTCCGGTCGTGATGGTCAAGTGGTTTAAGGCATCCCTGTACATACCAGTTGCGTTGCTCCTGGAAGTATGGGTTCGAGTCACTTCTGGGGTGTGAGTTTTCAGTTGTATCTAGTCCTGGGGACCATTCAGGCTTGTTTGCATTTGTGTTCCTCACGTGTTGCCCCAAAAAATGAGGTGATTTGATAAAATGCTATGCCCAAGATAACCATCCAGGTGCCGGCGGGGAAGTGGTTCATATAGCCTCGGCTATCACTTCCTTATGTCCGGTCGTGATGGTCAAGTGGTTTAAGGCATCCCTGTACATACCAGTTGCGTTGCTCCTGGGAGTATGGGTTCGAGTCACTTCTGGGGTGTGAGTTTTCAGTTGTATCTAGTCCTGGGGACCATTCAGGCTTGTTTGCATTTGTGTTCCTCACGTGTTGCCCCAAAAAATGAGGTGATTTGATAAAATGCTATGCCCAAGATAACCATCCAGGTGCCGGCGGGGAAGTGGTTCATATAGCCTCGGCTATCACTTCCTTATGTCCGGTCGTGATGGTCAAGTGGTTTAAGGCATCCCTGTACATACCAGTTGCGTTGCTCCTGGGAGTATGGGTTCGAGTCACTTCTGGGGTGTGAGTTTTCAGTTGTATCTAGTCCTGGGGACCATTCAGGCTTGTTTGCATTTGTGTTCCTCACGTGTTGCCCCAAAAAATGAGGTGATTTGAAAAATGCTATGCCCAAGATACCATCCAGTGCCGGCGGGGAAGTGGTTCATATAGCCTCGGCTATCACTTCCTTATGTCGGTCGTGATGGTCAAGTGGTTTAAGGCATCCCTGTACATACCAGTTGCGTTGCTCCTGGAAGTATGGGTTCGAGTCACTTCTGGGGTGTGAGTTTTCAGTTGTATCTAGTCCTGGGACCATTCAGGCTTTTTTGCATATATATATATATATATATATATATGAATATAATATATATATATAATAATAATATATATATTATATATATATATATATATTATATGCCTATATATGCATTATATATTATATATATATAGATATTATATATATAGTATATAATATATATATAATATAATTTTTTTTTTTTTACCTAGAAAGGGGTACCACCTCTGGTGCAAGTGTAGGGACCCATAGCCTCGGAGAAGAAAATAAAGAGTACTCAGAGAAGACCTTGTGGATCCTCACTGACACTTTGATATTTTCTTCTCCTACCACCCCTATTCTTTTGGTATGTGTGTATATTTATCTAACTTTATTTGAAAATGTCATTACACAAAAAAGTTACAGATTGATTACATGCAGGGTACAAGCCTGCTTGTCACAAGTTGAAAAGCTCTCCAGCTCCTCAGATGGCGGGCAGGAACATGGATGCAGTGAGCATTTCCTCTGGGATTGCCACACTGAGGCGCTGAAAAAGAAAACTGGCAGCTCTAGGGTCTCTAGTTGTTTCGATTAGCTTAGACCCCAACT
>WNGS01167269.1:0-23638 GCA_020271785.1 Procambarus virginalis | reverse complement strand
GTAGTAGTATTACTGTAGCAACAGTGGCTGTAGTAGTATTACTGTAGCAACAGTGACAGTAGTAGTATTACTGTAGCAACAGTGACAGTAGTAGTATTACTGTAGCAACAGTGCTGTAGTAGTATTACTGTAGCAACAGTGGCTGTAGTAGTATTACTGTAGCAACAGTGGCTGTAGTAGTATTACTGTAGCAACAGTGGCTGTAGTAGTATTACTGTAGCAACAGTGGCTGTAGTAGTATTACTGTAGCAACAGTGACAGTAGTAGTATTACTGTAGCAACAGTGACAGTAGTAGTATTACTGTAGCAACAGTGGTGTAGTAGTATTACTGTAGCAACAGTGGCTGTAGTAGTATTACTGTAGCAACAGTGACAGTAGTAGTATTACTGTAGCAACAGTGCTGTAGTAGTATTACTGTAGCAACAGTGGCTGTAGTAGTATTACTGTAGCAACAACAGTGACAGTAGTATAGTATTACTGTAGCAACAGTGACAGTAGTAGTATTACTGTAGCAACAGTGGCTGTAGTAGTATTACTGTAGCAACAGTGACAGTAGTAGTATTACTGTAGCAACAGTGGCTGTAGTAGTATTACTGTAGCAACAGTGACAGTAGTAGTATTACTGTAGCAACAGTGGCTGTAGTAGTATTACTGTAGCAACAGTGGCTGTAGTAGTATTACTGTAGCAACAGTGGCTGTAGTAGTATTACTGTAGCAACAGTGGCTGTAGTAGTATTACTGTAGCAACAGTGGCTGTAGTAGTATTACTGTAGCAACAGTGCTGTAGTAGTATTACTGTAGCAACAGTGACTGTAGTAGTATTACTGTAGCAACAGTGGCTGTAGTAGTATTACTGTAGCAACAGTGGCTGTAGTAGTATTACTGTAGCAACAGTGGCTGTAGTAGTATTACTGTAGCAACAGTGGCTGTAGTAGTATTACTGTAGCAACAGTGGCTGTAGTAGTATTACTGTAGCAACAGTGGCTGTAGTAGTATTACTGTAGCAACAGTGGCTGTAGTAGTATTACTGTAGCAACAGTGGCTGTAGTAGTATTACTGTAGCAACAGTGGCTGTAGTAGTATTACTGTAGCAACAGTGGCTGTAGTAGTATTACTGTAGCAACAGTGGCTGTAGTAGTATTACTGTAGCAACAGTGGCTGTAGTAGTATTACTGTAGCAACAGTGGCTGTAGTAGTATTACTGTAGCAACAGTGGCTGTAGTAGTATTACTGTAGCAACAGTGGCTGTAGTAGTATTACTGTAGCAACAGTGACAGTAGTAGTATTACTGTAGCAACAGTGGCTGTAGTAGTATTACTGTAGCAACAGTGACAGTAGTAGTATTACTGTAGCAACAGTGACTGTAGTAGTATTACTGTAGCAACAGTGGCTGTAGTAGTATTACTGTAGCAACAGTGGCTGTAGTAGTATTACTGTAGCAACAGTGGCTGTAGTAGTATTACTGTAGCAACAGTGGCTGTAGTAGTATTACTGTAGCAACAGTGACAGTAGTAGTATTACTGTAGCAACAGTGACAGTAGTAGTATTACTGTAGCAACAGTGGCTGTAGTAGTATTACTGTAGCAACAGTGGCTGTAGTAGTATTACTGTAGCAACAGTGACAGTAGTAGTATTACTGTAGCAACAGTGACTGTAGTAGTATTACTGTAGCAACAGTGGCTGTAGTAGTATTACTGTAGCAACAGTGGCTGTAGTAGTATTACTGTAGCAACAGTGCTGTAGTAGTATTACTGTAGCAACAGTGACTGTAGTAGTATTACTGTAGCAACAGTGACAGTAGTAGTATTACTGTAGCAACAGTGGCAGTAGTAGTATTACTGTAGCAACAGTGGCTGTAGTAGTATTACTGTAGCAACAGTGGCAGTAGTAGTATTACTGTAGCAACAGTGGCTGTAGTAGTATTACTGTAGCAACAGTGGCTGTAGTAGTATTACTGTAGCAACAGTGACTGTAGTAGTATTACTGTAGCAACAGTGGCAGTAGTAGTATTACTGTAGCAACAGTGGCTGTAGTAGTATTACTGTAGCAACAGTGCCAGTAGTAGTATTACTGTAGCAACAGTGGCAGTAGTAGTATTACTGTAGCAACAGTGGCTGTAGTAGTATTACTGTAGCAACAGTGGCTGTAGTAGTATTACTGTAGCAACAGTGACAGTAGTAGTATTACTGTAGCAACAGTGACTGTAGTAGTATTACTGTAGCAACAGTGACAGTAGTAGTAATGTAGTAATACCGTAGCAGAAGTACCAACAGCAACAGTATGAATACAGTAATGAAAATGACAGTAAATAAGTATAACAGTAATGATTAATATAATAAATACGTCAGCAGACAGAAGAAGACCGACAGATTCGTTTAATAAGGTCAACATTCAAAATGAAACCAAACACAAGTAAGTCTAAAATTGTATAAGCTTTCATTTGCAGAGCAGTGTGGAGAGAGATCTGAACTAACCCTTTACTGCCTAAGGAAAACATGTACAGTATTGCATATGTAATTTTAATTGTATTTATATGTTTTGATTGTGCGCTTTGTTATAGCACAACAGTCTTCAACGAGACTAACTTGGGCACTCACTGAATCAGATTCAGGTACTGGCCAATTCCAACGAGGGTGCTGGCCAAGTCCAGCTTAAGTTCCTCCAAAGGAAGTGAAGGAGAGAGAGGGGATGACATCAGTCTGCTGTGTTCCTCTGCTTTATCTGCAGAACTGTGCACTTGAAAGATACACATGGTAACAACATTGTCAAGTTGATGCCTGCATTTGGCTGATACACAAAGTCAAAGAACCAAAGCTGGTTTATGTTGTCAACTATCACTCACTTTATAGTTACATATTTCACTAAAGACAACAATAACAAAGTAACAAGAGAGGATATTCTTGGACGCTAATATAAATAAGTATCTTTTAACGAACCTTGATAACTAATAACCATTCGATGTGCTTCACCAGGGAGAACAAATCAGGACAAGTACTATACCTAATTGATTTACAGTACTATATCCCACTAAAGTACAGTGCTATACCCCCACTGATGTGGAGTATTTCAATGATGATCACATATTTCAAGACACTTTCAAACACTATCAAAACAATTCACACAGGAAAACAAAATGAACGACCGAGGAAAAAAAACTAAAGTTTGCCAAACAAAAAATCCTAGGTTTCGGTTAAGAAAATTTGTGGATTAAGCGAAGACACGGCCATTACACATGTTGTCTGGGTTATTAGGGTGCACTCGGAGTACAACAAAATATTAAATCATAATTAACACACCTATAAGTCTATTCATAAAACATCCCAAAACCTGTCTTGGAAAATGCAATATAAATCAAACGGGAATCAAGTTTAGAATCATAAGAGTAATTTGTTCTTGGAAATTTATTATATATATATATATATATATATATATATATATATATATATATATATATATATATATATATATATATATATATATATATATATAATAACACAGACATACATTATATGCAAATTCGTAATGATGCTCAAGAGATGTCACTAGAGTTTAAGAAACACTCAAAAAATTAGCCAGAATGAGTTACCAGAAAAATCATCAAAGTGATCCTCACATCACACATCAGCTGGGGCATGCACTACAGTGTGGCACCCAACATCACACATCAGCTGGGGCATGCACTACAGTGTGGCACCCAACATCACACATCAGCTGGGGCATGCACTACAGTGTGGCACCCAACATCACACATCAGCTGGGGCATGCACTACAGTGTGGCACCCAACATCACACATCAGCTGGGGCATGCACTACAGTGTGGCACCCAACATCGCACATCAGCTGGGGCATGCACTACAGTGTGGCACCCAACATCACACATCAGCTGGGGCATGCACTACAGTGTGGCACCCAACATCACACATCAGCTGGGGCATGCACTACAGTGTGGCACCCAACATCACACATCAGCTGGGGCATGCACTAGTGTGGCACCCAACATCACACATCAGCTGGGGCATGCACTACAGTGTGGCACCCAACATCACACATCAGCTGGGGCATGCACTACAGTGTGGCACCCAACATCACACATCAGCTGGGGCATGCACTACAGTGTGGCACCCAACATCGCACATCAGCTGGGGCATGCACTACAGTGTGGCACCCAACATCACACATCAGCTGGGGCATGCACTACAGTGTGGCACCCAACATCACACATCAGCTGGGGCATGCACTACAGTGTGGCACCCAACATCACACATCAGCTGGGGCATGCACTACAGTGTGGCACCCAACATCACACATCAGCTGGGGCATGCACTACAGTGTGGCACCCAACATCACACATCAGCTGGGGCATGCACTACAGTATGGCACCCACATCACACATCAGCTGGGGCATGCACTACAGTGTGGCACCCAACATCACACATCAGCTGGGGCATGCACTACAGTGTGGCACCCAACATCACACATCAGCTGGGGCATGCACTACAGTGTGGCACCAACATCACACATCAGCTGGGGCATGCACTAGTGTGGCACCCAACATCACACATCAGCTGGGGCATGCACTACAGTGTGGCACCCAACATCACACATCAGCTGGGGCATGCACTACAGTGTGGCACCCAACATCGCACATCAGCTGGGGCATGCACTACAGTGTGGCACCCAACATCACACATCAGCTGGGGCATGCACTAGTGTGGCACCCAACATCACACATCAGCTGGGGCATGCACTACAGTGTGGCACCCAACATAGCACATCAGCTGGGGCATGCACTACAGTGTGGCACCCAACATCACACATCAGCTGGGGCATGCACTACAGTGTGGCACCCAACATCGCACATCAGCTGGGGCATGCACTACAGTGTGGCACCCAACATCGCACATCAGCTGGGGCATGCACTGCAGTGTGGCACCCAACATCACACATCAGCTGGGGCATGCACTACAGTGTGGTGTGGGGTGTGGCACCCAACATCACACATCAGCTGGGGCATGCACTACAGTGTGGCACCCAACATCGCACATCAGCTGGGGCATGCACTACAGTGTGGTGTGGGGTGTGGCACCCAACATCACACATCAGCTGGGGCATGCACTACAGTGTGGCACCCAACATCGCACATCAGCTGGGGCATGCACTACAGTGTGGTGTGGGGTGTGGCACCCAACACTGCACATCAACTGGGGCATGCACTAGAGTGTGGCACCCAACATTGATGAATGAGGCTTAATTGTTCAGCTGGCAGCAGCAACAGCTGTGGCCTTGTTCTGCTTGCAATAAGCTTCAGCTTAAGTGGAGTAAACTAGAACAGTTGTACCATGAAACATTTATATAAAAACTTGACCCCTGGTAAAACAAGCATTTGTTGACTTGGTTTCCACTTGAGAAGTTTGCGGAAAGGGCAGCTGCATCACCTGAGGTATGATAACTTCAATGGCTGTAAGGGTCTAGAGGCACCGAGGCATTCATTTGCTAAATGGCCTAACGACAAATATTCAATAATAAAAGCATCACAGTGAATGAGGTGGTTAAGTAGTAGCTGTGGGATGTTCAGCAAAGCCTTCAACTTGTAATAATGCCATTATTCAATGTAGGGATTCACCATGTTTTAAGTGATGCCCTTCACATACCCTTTTGCCATTGTCAAAGGCAAAATTTTGCATCACAAATATGTGAAATTTCATATGACATTTTCATATTACTGTAACTGTACTTATTAATACTCGAGTTCCTGCTTGCAAAAACTGGCAACACTTTCACACTTTTCATATCACAAGACCCTATACAATGGACCCGTTACATCAACTCCCTGACCAAATATTGCGGCTTACAAGTTGAAGATGGCAGCGGGAAACATTCCAGAGGAGTAGACCACCACCCTGGTCACCACCTCACGCTGGATCTTGAGATAAATCCTTTAGCAAAGTAGATCTTGCATTTTTTAACTTGTCAAACCTCTTTATAAGATGATTATTAGTGGTTTCCACTTCTTCTAATCTACTTTGGGCATCTCTTAACTGGAAAAAAAAGTATTTTAAATAAAATATTTATAATACCGGTAGGATGTATATTAAACAATAAAATGAATAACAAGAATTCAAGAAAATCAAACCTTTTACTTCACACCACTTCAATAAAGTTGCCTATAATGAAATTTTGTGAATTTGAAGTTGAAGAAAAATTAGTTAGTTAATAACAGTTGAATGACAGTTGAGAGGCGGGCCGAGAGAGCAGAGCTCAACCACTGCAAGCACAACTAGGCAAATACAACTAGGTGAATACATGGTTCTGTACATGGACTTATCCTGTTTATGATATATATACATGATCTTCCAGAGGGTATAGACTCATTCCTCTCGATGTTTGCTGATAATGCTAAAATTATGAGAAGGATTAGGACAGTGGAAGACAGCATGAGAAAGAAACCTGGACAAACTGAAGGAATGGTCCAACAAATGGCTACTAGAGTTTAACTTGAGCAAATGGAAAGTAATGAAGATTGGTGTAGGAAGCACGAGGCCAGATATAAGGTACTACTTGGGTATCTTCTATCTGGCCTTAAGAGAGTGTAAGTCTGGGGGTTGGTATCACACCAGACCTGCCCCCTGAAGCCCACTTCAAGAGGACATTAGTGGCATATGCTAGGTTGACCAACATAATAACCGTCTTTAGAAACTTGTGTAAGGAATCAAATAGAAACACTGTATACTACGTATGTCAGACCAATCCTGGAGTATGCAGCTCCAGCATGGAGTCCGTATCTAATCAAGCACAAGACTAAATTGGAGAAGGTTCAAAGGTATGCCACCAGACTGGTACCCAAGCTGAGGGGGCATTAGCTACGAGGAAAGACAATGGGAACTAAATCTTATGTTGTTGGAAGACAGAAGAGTTAGGGGAGACATGATTACCAAATACAAGATTCTCAGGGGAATTGATAGGGTAGATAAAGAGACTGTTCTAGGTTGTAAATGCACAAGGGGATACAGGTGGAAACTGAGCACTCAAATGAGCCAGAGACATTTGAAAAAACATTTTCAGTGACAGTAGTTAACACATGGAATGCATTAGGCAGTGATGTGCTGGAGGCAAACTTCATACACAGTTTTATATGTAGATATGACAGAGCCCAGTAGGCTCAAGAATTTGTACACCTGTTGAGTGACGATTGGGAGGTGGGACCAAAGAGCAGAAGATCAATTAAGTGAGTCTAGACAAACACACAAAAGTAGTTGAAGCCAATTCAATACATAAACTTAAAAGTAAATACAAAAAACAAGAGAAAATGAATCACTGAACTGAATTAATGATGGTCAAGGATTTGAACCTAGGCTGCCAGGGTTGCAGCTCTGTACTGCACTTACTCAAGTATCGATTGTGTACAAGTGTTGGAAGGTGGCGAGACCTACATGTATCCAATACTGCAACACATGTTGAGAATGGGCATCAATATCTACCACATCCATACAACATTACAACTATTACATCAAGGGTACAATTTGGCATGCAAACACCTTCTCTGCTATGGCAATTACCTCTCTTTGCAATTTCCGTTTCTCCAGCTTAAGCTCTTCTTCACTTTTCTCAAGTTCTTCAGACTGAGTTCTATAACGAGTCGACAGAGCATCCAGCCGTGCCACCTGCAGGAAGTCACAGTAAACTATATAAATACAATTATTAGAGAGAGTTAATTGTGAGCAACTTGCACCATCACTTGGGAGTGTGTGTGGTGTGCCATCACCACACTAATTCACACTTTCCTTTACTTACCCTCTTTAAACCTCACATACAAGTAAAGGAAAATGAAAAAGCAAAACAAAATGTATTCACCCTATACCTATGGTTGTCACCCTACAATATAATGTAATCACCATATACACTAATGTGATAACTCCATATCTTAAGGTATTCACCCTACAATATAATTACCTAGCACAAAGAAAAACACTGAGAAGTCAGTTGAAGGAACAAATAAAAATATTCCTTAATCTTTAAACAACAGCCAATGTCAACTGATGTACACCGGGTGTTCCGAGATCAATATAATGCACCCGAATTGACGTTTCATCACTATGGAATCATTTGAGAAATGATTACTAATCATAAATGCATATAGTTATCAAAATTTGACCTTTTTCTTACTTAAGTTATTATTTTAGTTAGAGTTATTACCTAATAAAAAGATAAAAATTGCTTTTATTCTTTAATGCTATTAATTAGGACAAATTTTTGAGCAAGTGGAATCACTACTCATAAAAATATTTATGTTAATAATTACATATTTTCTGGAGGAGTCAAACAGTGTTTCATTATATTCAACACTTTTTTTTTTAAGTTTACTATAAACATTTATGATTTTTTTTAATTCTATTAGATAAAAATTTAAATTATGTGAAACATTTCTAAATATTCAGACCTTCAAATGACAATCGATATTTAATATGAAATTCTGTATATCCAAAAAAATTAAATGGAATTTTGTTAAAACAAATTGTCCATATATTTAATATTTTAAAAAAGAAATATATTTCTTTAAATATTTTAAGAATTGCGCACATGGGAGGCAGGTGTCACCTGCCTGAAAAAACCAGCGTTGAATGTAATGAAACGCCATTTTCTGGGTGAAGCCCCGGAGGCTCCCTGGAGCTTATCGGGCTAATGTATGTTATATTAGACCGGGACATTAGCTAAGGAGTTCAGACCTACCAGGGACCAGCGCCAGAACCTGGCCCCTTCAGAGAGGTTTCAGGGAGCAATGGCCCTGGAAAACCCCTTTGTGGTTGGGGTTTTCCTTATCTGCCATCGACCGGGGTTAGGCACCCAGAAAGGTAGGCATAACAAAACAAACCCCACATGGTAAGAAACTACAACAAAAACCAAACAGAGAGGTAGAAACTCCCTACAATCACAAGGAAACAAGCAAACATCACACTTTACTGCCGCGCCGATCGTCCGCGCAGCCCTCCCCGCCCCGAGAGGGGGAGGGGGGAGCCCCGGACCTACCGCGCCGGCTGCCAAGCTTCAGTTCGGAAGCTAAGCGTCAACCAACGCGAAAAAACCGCCGACCGGTGGGAGGGAGGGTTGCCAGGGAGCCTCCGGGGCTCACCCAGAAAATGGCGTTTCATTACATTCAACGCTGGTTTTCTGTGGGGAGCCCCTACGGCTCCCTGGAGCTTCATACCCAAAGAGAAGGAAAAGAAAGGGCTAACCCGGGAGGCGGCCGCCACAAACTCTGCAACACAAGCCGAGACAACAGGGCGCAACCTGCGACCCAAGGCAACAAGAACGCACAGGAGCAGATGCACAAAGAATGGGCGGCCAAGAACCTGTGCAACCCTCAAATCCCTGCGCCCGAAATGAGCCCTAGACGTCCCAACACAGCAGCAAAAGCTGCAAACGTCTGAACAGCACGGGCGCAAAGACAGACCACAGGCCGGAAGAATGAAAAATCTGCGGACAACCTGGGAGACCCGAGCCCTGAAAACAGGGAACGAGGGGAACCAGATCAACCACAGCGCATCCCCAGACACGGTATGCCGGCAATGGCAAAAACAACTGGACAACACAGGATGCACCCCCGGCCGAACCAAACAAGCATCAATACCCCAAGAACCCCTCCGGAAAGCAGCCGTCTCGACCGTCGCCAGGACGGAGAAAGGCAGCACACGTGCAAATCTACCACCAATACCAAAGAGCAGAAACCTGAACCGAAGGGGCTACCACAAACCGAGGAGAAGATAAGAAGGCACCCTGATCAAGGACCAGGACGGCTCAGGCGACACATGAGCAGGCCGGAGGTGAAACAAAACACGAGAAAGCGTACGAAACGTCACACTGTCGCCAAGACGAAGCTCGCAGGTGGGACACCGTCAACAAAGCCACCTGAACACCATAGAGATGGTGAAATCCGCGTCAAAATACCAGACGCGAAGAGCCGAGGAGAAGGCCTAACCAGTCACGTACAGGACCGATTCGACCTGCCGAAAGAGGCGGAGTCGCAGGAAAACGCCCCGGGTTCGGACACCTATCAAGCAGCGTCTAAAATTAAGGCTAGGCCGGCCACCAAGAAAACCATAAGGACTGCTCTCGTGGAATGGGCTGCAACCGAGCCAAAAACCTGAAGCTACAGCTGGACCGGGAGAAGAGGAACAGGTACCCCCACCTCGACCAGTCCAGCCGAAAAGCATCCACCGTGAATGCCTCGCAGGTGGGAAAGGGCGCCACATAAAATGGGCGACGCCTAGACCACGCTGACACCAAAAAGTCCATGGCCAGGAGTCCAGACGTCCGACAGAGCCAACAAAACGAGACAGCTGTCCACCAGAACACAGGACACACCCCAGACATGAACCTCACGATAGCCAAACCCTTGTGGGTCCGGCAAGAACCGCCAGAGAACAGTCCGAACAGAGCTGAACGGTAGAGCACCGAGGGACCCAAACCCTCCGAAGCGCAAACCAGACAGCCACGAACACCCAAACCGTGCTGTGAGCCCGACGGACGGACAGACTCCACCAACCTCGGCCGACCTGGTGAGCATTGGTCACAAAGCCCCAGCCGAGAGATGACCCGTCCATGAACACATCGAGCGAAGGCTCGGGGAGGTGCCAAGGCACGGAACCCCGAAAACCCCAAAAAGGAAGCTGGTGACGCAGCACCAACACAAGATCCCCGGAGGAACCCTACGAATGCAAGAGGCGGAAGGGGAGCCTCCGAAGTAACCAAACAGACACCGAAGCCAAACCCGACTCCGCGTGCAGACCAGCACGTCGAAGTCCAGACCCCCGCACAACTGCCCAAGCAACCGCAGAGTAACCCGGGACCCCCTCATGTACAGCTGAAGGCGGGACCACAGCCGCAGTAACACTTCTGGAGAGAAATACAATGAGTGGCCCAATAGCCCTAAACAAGGCCTAGGTCCGAACCCAAGACGGAACAGATGGAAAAACCTCCAGATCACCAGGAAACCAAACCCGGCGATCTGGAAAGCAGCCCCCCCCCTGGCGAGCAGACAAGCGGACTGACTGGGAGCCCACACCAGCCAGTCGTCGAGGTAGGCCAGACACCGAATCTCAGACGCAGACAGGGCACTAAGATCCGGTAAAGATGCAAAAATGATACCAAGTGCCCATCACAAAATAGGGAAGGAAACAAAAACAGCAAACCTGAAGCCACACCACCAGCTGTGCCAGTCCCAGAAACTGGAGAGGAACGTGCCAAGAAGTGACCTGGAGGTCCAGGACCACCATCCAGACACCCGGCCCCAACAGAAACCGGACAGGAGACAACAGACAACAGAGGAGGGCATAGGATCCAGGGCGCAGACTGAGGAAGTCCAGAAGAACTGCATATGGGAAAGCTCATGACTGCAAAGAGCAGACGGGAACCCCAGAAGGAAGGGGCGGAACGACCACGTCCAAAGCACCAACTAAGATGACAGGGCGAAGCGCAGGGGAGAAAGCCCACCCCGCCAGCGCTGAACCCCCCCAAAAGGGGGAGAAGCCGTCCACCGCCACCACCGGAGGCCGGAAGACAACCCAAAGCGCCCACCAACAGCGGGACCATGCGAGGGCAACAGAGCAAGCTGCTCCCCAGCACCCTGGCAACACAGAAGGGAACAGAACCCCATCCGAAAGAAAAATTACACACACATACACACAAGATATGACACGTGTAAACACATGTGCACACACACAGTGGACACATGTACATGCGTACACACACACAAAACATGAGGATAGACTACGGGAATTAAACCTCACTCCGCTGGAAGACAGAAGAGTGAGGGGGGACCTGATCATCACATTCAAGATTCCCAAAGGAATTGACAGGGTTGATAAAGACAGGCTAAGGAACACAAGGGGAACACACACGAGGATACACAGGTGGAAACTGAGTGCCCAAAAGAGCCACAGAGATAGCAGAAAGAACTTGCTCAGTATCAGAGTGGTTGACAAATGGCAAGCACTAGGAAGGAATGAGGTGGAAGCTGACACCATACACAGGTTCGGGTGTAGACATGACCGAGCCCAATAGGCTCAGGAACCTGTACACCTGTGACGGGTGAGAGGAGGGACCAAAGAGCCAGGGCTCAACCCACGCAAGCCCAACTAGGTGAGGACATACATACCTGGTTGATACCTGGTGATGGGGTTCTGGGAGTTCTTCTACTCCCAAGCCCGGCCCGAGGCCAGGCTCGACTTGTGAGAGTTTGATCCACCAGGCTGTTGCTTGGAGCGGCCCGCAGAGCCACATATCCACCACAGGCTGATCCGGGACTCTCTTAGGAAACAGTCCAGACAGTAAAAGAAAATTATACAAGTCGCCAACTAGTGGGCAGAGAGCACCACGCCGGCCAGGCAAAGAAGGCACAACTGCATCAAAAGGCCCACCTCGACAGCAAAACCTCAAAGTCCCAGCACGACCACAACATGTGCCAAGACCCAAAAAGAACAGTCTGCAAGCCAGGAAGACCCCGGGACCCCAGAAGGCAGAACCGGGTCACACGAGGAAACAGTCCCCTGAACCCACAAAAGGGGGCCCAAGAGGAAGAAACCTCTGGAACGAAACCAAAGAACCCAAAGGAACCCAGAATCGAACCAGGGGGAGCCCAAACCACCACAATTCGCCAGCGGAGAACACCACAAAGGCAAAGCACAGCCCCCTGACAGAATCCCCTGGGAAAACGGTCATAACAGACCGAAAACCGAGGAACAAGGTGTGGGAGCAAGCATACCAGCCAGGGACACTGAGCCCAAAGGCCCAGACCCAAAACAAACAAAAAGGAAAATCCCGCGTAAAATCAACACCCAAACATTCCCAGAGGAACAAGCAACGGGCAGAAAACACCAGAAAAGCAAAGAAACGACAAGAGGAGAATAAAAACCCCTGAAAAAAGGCGAAAACTCACCCGAGACGCTCGCTCGCACACCCAGGCGTATATAAACAAATCGCAACGCCGCCCTGGTGGCCACGCCGGGAAGCCGGCAGACGAAAATGGCCGCCAGCAGGGGCTGTGCCTGACGCTAAACATACAAAAACACGCCAGCAAATGTGGGAAGCAAGCAGACTGGATGGGCGAAAAACACCACCCAACAGCAGAAAACCCCAGGCAGGGGCAAACTGCCACATTACTGCGAGCAGGCATCCCCCACAGCCCCGGGAACCAACAAAAGAAGCCCCGGGGCAGAGCCGACCTCCAAGCCCTCCGCCCTAAAGAAAAGCAAGAGTCCATGGGAAAGTCAGCAAGAAAAGGGCCGCTGGTAAGCCCCAGAAGCCTTGGCAGGAGGAACAGGCTCTAAAACCTCCATCCCCCAACCCGAACGGGGCAGCCCCCGAAAACCGCCTGAGTCTCTGCCCCAACTAAACCCCGCCCCGACCCCGAAACTCTCAGACAGTCCGGAGCCGGGAACAGGGAGGGAAAGGGGCGAACAGCACCGAACCAAACGGGGCGGCCTCTGGGCATCCGAGTGGGAAACCAACCTAGCATGTTGCAGCAACCTAACCTAGCTTGCAACATGGATGCCGCCTGTACTCTGAACAGTAATAACATCAGGAGAGTACTGGAGACCAAGCAGAGAACTTCTCGCAAGACTCCGGGTCAAGGTGTCAGTGACCCAACAGGCAGCATGACGGAGGTAAAATGGCGACCGTCACCCGGAGACAAGGGCACAGCAACCAACAATCCCGTACAAGACGGGTAGGAACCCGGAAGACACATTCAATGGTCCCCCGAGCCCAGACAGGGGTTTCCAGGGCCCGTAGGGTAACAACTACGGGAAGCCCGGGCAAGGTGTTGCTAACCGGTTAAGAAACCCAAACATAACAAGAGGGTAGAGTAAAGCACTGAAAACCCCTGTGACGTGTACAATCACGGGGGGCCTAGCAGAGGGCCACCAAACACTACCAGTGGAACTATAGCCACACTATGCAGACCCCCACCAGGCATGAAAAGAAAAACAAAAGAAAAACCCCGCAAAAGTACACCGTCCCCAGAGGCAACAGGAACCGGCCGCCGCTTAGGTGGCAGGTCGCGCAACACCTTGACGCCCTAACCAGCACAATACCAATCCCTACCCAGGGCCAAACAAGGGCCCCAAGCCCCAGTTGGCCCCAAGGGCGAGGCAAATGCCGAGCAGCAAGAACCTCTACGGGAATGGTTCCCGAACGCCCCAGGGAAGATAACCCTGTTACGCAAGGGCAGTACTCACAGGGCGCTTAGGGAAGTCAACCACTAAGCACATGCAGCCCTGGCACTGATGAGGTACTCCTGGCCACCGCACAACACAACACACGGCAGTGAACGCCACACAAGGCAAACACCGCCTAGGAAACTGAGGCCAGAGAAGCGTCTATCCCGGTTGACATTAGCGAACGAACTGAAGCTTGGCAGCCAGCGCGGTAGGTCCGGGGCTCCCCCCTCCGCCTCTCGGGGCGGGGAGGGCTGCGCGGACGATCGGCATGGCAGTAAAGTGTGATGTTTGCTTGTTTCCTTGTGATTGTAGGGAGTTTCTACCTCTCTGTTCGGTTTTTGTTGTAGTTTCTTACCATGTAGGGTTTGTTTTGTTATGCCTACCTTTCTGGGTGCCTAACACCGGTCGATGGCAGATAAGGAAAACCCCAACCACAAAGGGGTTTTCCAGGGTCATTGCTCCCTGAAACCTCTCTGAAGGGGCCAGGTTCTGGCGCTGGTCCCTGGTAGGTCTGAACTCCTTAGCTAATGTCCTGGTCTAATATAACATACATTAGCCCGATAGGCTCCAGGGAGCCGTAGGGGTTCCCCACAGAAAAACTGGTGAAAGGAATATAAACCTTTCTTTGGAGTATTTTAATTTTAATAGCGTATGTGTGTGCGAGTGTTTTTATGTAAAATACAATATATCTGTTTCTAATTCCTGCTGGGAAGCGTATCTGAAATAAGAGTTTCTCATCTATAATTGGTAAGGTTTCAATAATCAGGTAAAAATAGTCAGGTGAAAAAATAAATGGGAACAAAGACTCGAGTTATATTTGTCATAGTTTCCCCAGATATATGTCCCATTTTCTTTAAATTTTGTTCCAGAGAAAACATCTGGTCAGTGGTAGCCTGAGGCTAAATTGGGTCTCCAGAAGAAAAATTCACCCAGCGTCGCAGGGGTGTCACGTGACCTGACGTCATCAATAGGGGCCCCCCCTACCTACGAGTCACCCAGTGGGGTCAAGCATACAGAGGGGGGTCAAGGTTCCTTACAAAGAACAAGTTGGATATTACTGTGTAGTAAGCCTTTTCTTGAATTTGCAAGAAACTGTGGGGTTCTCGGTCATGGCAGGCAACCCAAGGAACCAGGATAGCATGTGGAGGTTGGATATTTGGGGTTTAAATGGCTTCGGAGTGTCGTGTGTGTTTGATGGTGGGTAAATGTTCAGTCAATAATTGTCGTGCTTTTAATCTGAATGAGGGGGTCCTAGTTTACGTTCTAGTCGTAAAATAAATTCCTAAGTATATTTCCTATGGAAAATGAGCTTTCAGTACTCTATATAAATTAAAAATGAGGTCAAGAAAGACATGTTTATATGTGTAGTTTTTTAGGTTGAAACTGTTTACCCAAGTCATCCCTGAGCTCTTGCACCGTTTTCTGTAGCCAAAGTAAAGATTTCATTTTCTGTGTAAGCAATAATAATAATTTAAATTTAATAATTGTCTGTGTGAGCCATTAATCATTTAGCCAGAGAATGTTTATCATATTGAAATCGTTCCCCAAACTAGAATCACATCATCACCATAGCAAAGCTTACATCACTTTATGTATAATTATAAAAAAAATCATCAATAGGGGATTTAATGAACAAACGGGATGTTTAACCCTTCAATTGCGCATCGCATCATATGATGCGCGGGCATACCGAGCACGATTTGAAAGGCCCGCGGGGTAGAGGGGGTCCCCATACGCTGCCCAGGGGCTATAGTAAACAGCCGCCATTTTGAAAAAAAATCCAGCGCACGCTACCATCGCGTGGTAGGCCTCAGTTACCCAGCAGCCACCATGTCGAGCGCACGGCCGAACGCTTCCCGGGCACGCCCCACGCAATCACTCACCCAAGAGCAAATAACCAGTGAATTATTTTCCGATGGTGAGGAAAGTGACTTTGATGACTCTGATATTGATAAAGACTACACGCAATTGACCGATGATGATAGCATGGACAGTGAATATGAGATACAGCCGCCTCCCATGGCGAGGCCTATACACTCACCTTTGCCGCCTCGGCCAGCGTCTACCCCAATTCTCCCTCGGCCACACAGTTCCTGTGATTATTTAGAGTCTGAGGATATGTTTGGTGACGAGTCAGAGGAAGGTGACTCTTTTTCTGGTTTTAGTGAAGTGGAATCAGAACATAGTGTTACCGAGCCTGGTGCCAGTACCAGTGGTGTTACTGGGCGAGAATTTGTCGCGTCAGCAGCGTCTCGGCCAGCCAAGCGCCACCGCATGGAACATGTGGCACAAAGAGCCTCATGTTCACGTGCCTCTACCTCACGTGCACGTGCCTCTACCTCACGTGCACGTGCCTCTACCTCACGTGCAGGTAGCGGCCGTACTGTACGTAGACGGGCTTTAGCTCCTGGTCCACGGGGTGCATCGCTTCCTCGCCGTAGTGCCTCTGCTGCGTCCCCTGCGTCTCGCAGGACACCAGGTGTACTAGTGTGGAGTGATGGTGCTGGTTTTATTCCCCGAATTCCTGCCTTTGACGATAAAGACGTTGGGATTACAGATCTTTTCCCTGATAATGGTGATGATACGAGTGAATGTGAATATTTTACAGCATTCTATGATGAGCCACTCATGGAATATATTGTACACCAAACGAACCTTCATGCGGCTCATCTCATTAGAAAAGAGATAACAGAATTTTCACGCTTGCAACGTTGGAAAAACACCAATATAGGTGAAATGTATGTGTTTCTTGCAATATGTATGTTGATGAAACACTGTGTCAAACACGCTCTCACAGATTACTGGAGCAAAGATCTGACTATTCCAACACCTTTCTTCGGGAAATATATGTCCAGAGACAGATTTCAGATACTCCTCAGGTGTGTGCATTTTGCAATTAATGAGGACCGGACTGAGGAGGATAGACTTTGGCGAGGGAGGCACTATATGAATGAGGTGATTGGAAAATTCAGAGATTTTTACGTACCAGCACAGAAGCTGGTGATTGACGAATCCCTTATACTATTCAAAGGACGTGTTTCATTCAAACAGTATATTCCCTCAAAACTAAACAGATTTGGCTTGAAATTCTTTGTACTGTGTGACTGTGAAACAGGATACGTGTTACACATGATTCTGTATTCAGCTAGCGATGTAGACATTCCCGGTAACGACGAACATGGATTCTCTGGTAGTGTGGTGAAGTCACTGATGGCACCATGGATGAACAAGGGCCACATCCTATACACAGATAATTACTATACAAGTCCATTGCTAGCTAAGTTCTTGATTGAAAATAGAACCGGATTGGTTGGCACAGTAAAGCCACAAAGAAGGGAAATGCCAGTGTTTGAAGGTGGTCTTGCAGTTGGTGAGTGCCAGGTACGGAAATGTGATGAAATTCTCTCAGTACAGTGGAAAGACAAGAGAGAAGTGAACCTGCTGACAACCGTTCAAGATGGTACAATGTTGAATAGTGGCAAGGTGCACCGTGTAACGAGAGAACCAGTATATAAGCCAGATTGTGTTCTTGACTACAATATCAACATGCATTTGATTGATAAGGCTGACATGATGATTGGCACTATCGAGTGTGTGCGGAAAACATTGAGGTGGACGAAAAAAGTGTTTTTCCATCTTGTTGACATGAGCATGTTGAACTGCTATAATTTGTACCTGGTGAAAACTGGACGTAAACCTATTTTCCGTTCATTTGCTTTTACACTTGCAACACAATTATTAGCAATGTTTGGTCAAGAAGTCCCTGCCTTACGAAGACCAATCATGAACCCAGTGTTGCAGCATGATGCAACACCCAGGCTCGCTCACGTAGATGCCTTTCAGCAGCACAGACTAAAATATTTGCCAGCAGGTGGAAAGCGTGCAATAAGCCAACGTGCATGCGTAGTATGTAAAACAACAAAACGAAGAGAGCAAAAACGTAAAATGGTGCAAACATGGTGTGAAGGGTGTGGAGTTGCATTGTGTGCTGTCGACTGCTTCAACGACTACCACACACTCCAAGACTTCTAAATGTGCAATAATAGTGCAAAAACCTGTACATAGTGCGTGCTAGTGTGTACATATAAAATAATGAACATTGTGATTACTGTACATAATATAATGCCATAATGGAAAACGTTTGTGTGCGCATGTGTATACTCGATGTGTGCAACATATATTGACAATAACTGTCAGGTGACGTTATGTGCAACATAATTAGTGACTAATATTGCAAAAAATACACGCGTAAACACTGTAAATAATGACGCGAAAATAAATTCGTGGCAACTGTGGCTACTTGAAGACCGCGCGCGACGCCTCCGGGACGCAGTGCATGAGCGAACATGCAAACTGTGACGTCATCATCCATATTCTCGGCTCAATTACATCGCCGGTAAGTACAATTGAATTTTTTTTTTATTTTTCCCGTGATCAGGGAACACGACTTAACAGGTTAGGAAGAAAAAATATTATTTTTTTTTTTTTTGCGCCTGTGGGTGTCAATCAGTATATAGCCATGCGCCATTTAACCTTACACTGCTAAGGGGTCCTGGAGACATTTACACCCTGTGAGCAAGAAAAAAAAATTCAAAATTTTTTTTTCGTCTTCTAAACACGTTAATTTGAGTCCCCTGAGCACGGGAAAAAATACAAAAAAACGTAGGTGACATATTTTGGGCGTAATTGACCGAGGAAGTCTGGCAAAAAGTGGGCGTTGACAGAGCGATTGTCAGGGCCGGTCAGCGTCACCCGCGCTGACAGATGGGAGTTGCCACAAAGATATTATTACCTAATTGTTTCAATGTCTCCGATTGATTTTTTTTATTTTTTTGCAGTAATATTCAATAGTGTGTATTGTAATATATTTATATAATAAAGTGGTGAATAATCGCTATACTCAAAAGTATAGTGTGCATATTTGTGATTCTATTATTATGTTTATAAAACAATAAACAAACAGTTTTACTGCTATTACACTCTATACACAGGTTTTATGTAAGTATCTGCATGTTTTGGTCACCATAACGAACCACAAAGTTGGTATTGAGAGTCGAAAAGCAACGAGGAGTGACCCGCCACACACCAGCCAGCTACTCGCTGCCACTCCCTCAACACACGCACTAAACTTTCTCCTCCAACAATACCATTTGTGGTGTTATTACACTATATACAGATGTTATATANTATTAATTGTAACCTGTGATAGAATGGGCACTAACACAGAACTAACTTGGAACGCAATTACACAATGAACTGTATTTCATTTTAGTGACATAAAATATATCTTACCAGAATGTTACATGAAATATTACCGACACTTCAACAACTTCGGAAATACCAGAGCCCTGCATTTAACGATCTGGGTACAGCCCCATATAGGTCATAAAATCGAATGGACACTGTATTTATATATAACATGTATATATAGTATAATAACAGCAAAAGGAAGGTTGGGAGAAGCCATTTTGGTGAGGGAGGTGGCATTATCTGCATGACTTGTCATGCTGTGCAAGGGAGGACACTATGCTCTTTGGGCACTATACCAGCTTAGTTGATCAGTTATAATGAACAAAAATGTAGAGACTTATATATAATGTGTGTATATAGTGTAATAACACCACAAACAGTATATACTTGAAGAAGGAACGTTAGTGCGTCTGGCCTTGAACCAGTGAGGGAGAGAGGGAGGGGGGAGGGAGCATCAGTTGTGTGTGGCAACATTTTACTGTCTACCGTCACCATACAAGATTAGTGATTCGCTATAGTGAACACAAATGTAGATACAGTGGTACCTTGGTTTAAGAGTTTAATCCGTTCCTGGAGACAGCCCGTATTCCGAAAACTCATAATCCGAAGCTAATTTCCCCATAAGAAATAATGGGAATTGAATTAATCCGTTCCCGACTACCCAAAATCCTCACTTCAAACTAAATTTTATACCTAATTCATCTAAATAAACCTACAAAACTATGTTCAAGTTATTACTTACCTAACTGATGACTGCTGTTGGCGTATGGAAGATGGTGAGGAGGAGGGAGGAGAAGAGGTGTTATTGTTTGGAATGGGAGTCCCCTTCCATTATAACATCAGGCAGTGAGGACTTCACTGGTGTGCACACTCTGGCACGTTTTGCCTGCATACCACTAAGGCTTGCTTGTCTAACTAAGAATCTATCTAAAGACACTTGTTTTTCCCTATATTTTAACACTTGTCTGTAGTAAGACATCACATTGTCATTTAACCCTTAACATGCTCGGGGTCTAATATACTGCTATCCGCACAGGCGCATGTTATTTTGAAAAAAAAAATTTTTTTTTTTTGCTAATCTGTTAAGTTTCGTTCACTGATCACGGGAAAAATAAAAAAAAATTCTATTGTACTTACTTTTGTTGCAATAGCGCCGGGAAGTTGAGCTGTGACGTCACACTCTGCATGTTCGCTCATGCAGTACACGCCCTGGAGGCGTTGCGCGGCGTCCCGCAACAGCCAGAGTTGCCACAAATATATTTTCGCGCTATTTATTTACAATGTCTAGGCGCATTTTATCCATTTATTTTGCACTAAATTTGTTTCAAATAATGTTTGAACATATTTTGTATCAATAATTGTTGCATATTTGTGTATACACAGGCGCACACATCTGCTTTCAATTACGGCAATATAATATGTCATTACAGTCTATTATATTGTATGTTCTGCTTATATTTTTAGATATTTACACACACGCACACGCTAACTGCTTATATGTTTACATATTTACACACTTTGCAGCACACTTAGAAGTTTTCTAGACTGTGGTAGTCATTGAAGCACTTGACAGCACATAATGGGATACAACACGTTTCACACCATGTTTGTACAAGCTTCCGTTTCTTGTCTCTACGTGTCGTTGTTTTACACACCAAGCAATCACGTTGGCCTATTGCACGCGTCTTAGCTGGTGGCAAATACTCGAGTCTGTGAGCTAGGAAGCCTTCAGTGTGAGCGAGGCGTGGAGTACCAGCATGCTGCAACAGTGGGTTTATGATGGGCCGCTGAATCCCTGGGACATCTTTTCCAAACTTTCCTAATAACTGTATTGCAGCATCAAATACAAAGTCACGGAAAGTGGGCTTACGTCCAGTCCTCACAAGGTACATGTTGAAACAGTTCAGCATGCTCATGTCCACAAGATGGAAGAACACTTTTTTCGTCCACCTACATGTCTTCCGCACACACTCTGCAGTGCCAATCATCATGTCTGATTTATCAATCAACCGCATGTTGATATTATAGTCTAAAACACAGTCTGGCTTATATAGTGGTGCGTTTGTTTTATGGCTCACTTTCCCACTGTTCACCATTGTTCCATCATGAATTGTTGTCAACAAGTTCACCTCTCGTTTGTCTTTCCACCGAACGGACAGAATGTTATCACATTTCCTTCTCTGACACTCACCAACTGCAATGTCGGTGTCAAACACAGGCATTTCCCTTCGTTGTGGCTTTACTGTACCAACCAATCCGGTTCTATTTTCTAGCAAGAACCGAGCTAGCAAGGGACTTGTATAGTAATTATCCGTATAAAATGTGTCCCTTGGTCATCCACGGAGCCATGATGGTCTTCACTACACTCCCCGAGAATCCATGTTCGTCGTTACCGGGAATGTCTACATCACTAGCCGAGTACAAAATCATGTGTAACACGTATCCTGTCTCACAATCACAAAGAACAAAAAATTTCAGGCCAAATCGGTTTCGTTTTGAGGGAATGTACTGTTTGAATGGAACACGTCCCTTGAAAAGTACAAGAGATTCATCAACCACCAGCTTCTGTGCTGGTACGTAAAAATCTCTGAATTTTCCAATAACATCGTTCATGTAGTGCCTCACTCGCCACAGTCTATCATCAGGTGTTCGGTCCTGAACACTTCCAAAATGTAGACACCTGAGGAGTATCTGAAACCTGTCTCGTGACATATATTCACCGAATAAAGGTGTTGGCACTGTATGGTCCTTGCTCCAATAGTCACTTATTGCATGTTTGTGACAGTGCTTCATCAACAAACAGAGTGCCAAAAACAAGTACATTTCCGCAACTGTGGTATTTTTCCAACGCTGCAGTCGGAAAATTCCGAGATTTCCCTCTCAATCAGGTAAGCAGCATGCAGGTTCGTTTGGTGTACAATGTATTCCATGAGTGGTTCATCATAGAATGCTGTAAAATATTCCATCTCAGCCATGTCCTCACCTTGATTAGGGAAAAGGTTTGTAATCCCTACATCTGTATCGTCAAAGTGAGGAATATTTGGAATAAAATCTTCACCATCACTCCACTCAAGTACACCAGGCGTCCTGCGAGATGCAGATGAAAGACGGCGAGGAAGCGATGCATACCGGCGACCAGGAGCTGAATACCGTCTGCGAGAAGCACGGCGGCTACGTGCACGTGAGGTGGGTGCACGTAAGGTGGGTTCTGGTGAGGTGGATGCACGTGAGGTGGATGCAGGTGAGGTGGGTGCACGTGAGGTGGGTGCACGTGAGGTGGATGCACGTGAGGTAGATGCACGTGAGGTGGATGCACGTGAGGTGGATGCACGTGAACACGAGGGTCTTGGTCCCTCATGTGGTGCCATGCGGTAGCGCTTGGCTGGGCGGGATGCTGCTGACGCGACAATTTCTCCCCCAGTTACACCACTGGTACCAGCCACAGGCTCAATACAACTGTGATCTGAGTCACTAAACCCAGAAAAGGAGTCACCTCCCTCTGACTCGTCACCCTCAAACAGATAATATCCACTGGAACTGTGAGGTCGTGGTAGAATTGGGGTAGAAACTGGGCGAGGAGGCATGGGTGAGCGTAGAGGCCTCGCCTTGGCATGGCGAGAATTCTCACTCTCACTGCTGCTGCTACTATCACCCGACAACTGTGTATAATCCTCGTTGTTGTCTGAATCATCAAACACACTTTCCTCACCTTCAGAAAATAATTCGTGAGCTATTTGCTCTGGGGTGAGGGATTGAGTGATGCGTGCCCGTGAGGCGTTTGACCGTGCGCTCGCCATGGTGACTCTCGCTAAACTGAGGCCTCCCATGCCTTCGGTTCGTGAGCGGGATTTTTTTTCAAAATGCCCGCTGTTTACTATAGCCCGTGGGCAGCGTATGGGAACCCCAGATACCCGGCGGGACATTCAAATCGTGCGCGGTACCCATACACTTTGTAAGAAGTGAAGCGTAGTCGACTGGTAAAACGCCTAGCACTTCATATGAAGTGACGCGCACTTTAAGGGTTAAAAGGGTCAATGCAACGGCCTGTTACAGCTTTATCTGTGCGAGTTTTTTCAACAAAACTTTGCAATTCTTCCCATACTTCACACATTTTCTTAACACTTTAGCGTTATCACAATGCTCGAGAGCGTTACCACTTTTTGTGTTGAGGTCG
>WNGS01167268.1:0-19824 GCA_020271785.1 Procambarus virginalis | reverse complement strand
TTGAAACCGTGATGAACCCATCTCTGCCGATGTTTTGGGTCGATGGTATTTTGTGTAAGGTTGCTTTAATACATTGAGTGTCATACTGCTGCCCTGCAGACATATGGTAACATGCGGTATTTGTCTCGTATCTATGAGAAAGTGCCCTATTTGCAGATGCGGCATTTCGTATGTCCATCACCCGATTATTTACCAAGATGACAAAAAGGCATAGAGACTTATTTATGTAAATAAAACTTGTACAAATGTCGAGATATTTTTTCTTTTTATGTCCATAATTGGTATAAATAAGCCTGTATTTTCTTGAACAGTATTTTTTTTTTTTGGGGGGGGGGGGGGCAAACATACTCAGAGGTCATAATGCTGTAAGAACAAAACATTTTTCCAACAGTCACTGGCGAATCGCCGGCTGGATGGATTGCAATTGCTTAGTTTCTGTCAGAAATAGTTGGTTGGGGGGGGGGGGCGAGACACTGCCTCATTTAGTAAAATTGCTATGTCCAACAGCTTGGATGTTGGGAACTGAACGAGGGGTCTGCAAGAAGGTTGCTCAACATCCCGTGCGAATATGGACAAAAATAGAATTTCGCTCTCTCTGAGGTAAAGAACCTTTTGAGAACTAGCACTCGAAGGTTAAAAGATTAAAATAATTTTTATAATTAGAGGGTCAACTAAGATACTGCACTATTTAGAGAAATTTGCCATGTCCAATAGCTCGGACTTTGGGAACTGAACGAGGGTCTGCATGAAGGTTGCTCTGCACCGGAGTGAATAAGGAAAAATGTGGGATTGGATGGAGAGAGAGATAAATAAACATAGGGAAAGAATAGGATGGGGAAAACAAGAGAGAAACTTTTTGAGAAAGTATACTAAAAATATTTTTTCTCACCTTTGTATCTATACAACATGAGAGCACACAGATATTAAAAGTACACTCCCAGGCCTAACTGCCGGACCTCAATCATTTGTTTATTCCATCTATTCGTTTGAGATCCGACTAGTGACCACCTATGTAGTTCCGCGGCCGGCCACTGATGTAGCTGGTGGCGCCGCTGTTTGTTTTTGTTTACCCGCGGCCGACAAAACCCTACCTCTCACTCACTGTTATATATCATTGGATATTTTTTGCATCTTGCTACTATTGTGTTTGGAAATGCAGGAAATATGTTGTTTAGGGCTTCAACTAGCAGTGAAGACAAGAGAAAATATATTGTGATGATCGATTATCAGAGCATTCAGCTAATAAAAGGAAGATGAATCTGGAATGTCTCCTGTGTGGTGGTGGTGGATGTGTGGTGCGATAGTTGTGCAGAGGAATGTGTGTATAAATTTGGGTTTGTGATTCTCTCTCTCCTGACCAAATTTATAATGCCGATGAAACAAGTTTGTACTGGTGTATCTTAACCTAACCAAACCAAACCAAACATAACCCAGCCAAGCAGAACCAAACATAACCCAGCCAAGCCAAACCAAACATAACGCAGCCAAACCAAACATAACCCAGCCAAGCCAAACCAAACATAACCCAGCCAAACCAAACATAACCCAGCCAAGCCAAACCAAACATAACCCAGCCAAACCAAACATAACCCAGCCAAGCCAAACCAAACATAACCCAGCCAAGCCAACCAAACCCAGCCATGCCAAACCAAACATAACCCAGCCATGCCAAACCAAACAAACCAAGCCAAGCCAAACCAAACTAACCCAGCCAAGCCAAACCAAACATAACCCAGCCAAGCCAAACCAAACCCAGCCAAGCCAAACCAACCCAGCCAAGCCAACCAGCCAACCCAGCCAAGCCAAACCTAGCCAAACCAAACCTAGCCAAACCAAACCTAGCCAAACCAACCCAACTTAAACCAAACTCAGCCAAGCCCAAGCCAAACCCAGCCAAGCCAAACCAAGCCAAACCCAGCCAACCAAACCTAGCCAAACCAAACCTAGCCAAACCAAACTTAGCCAAACCAAACCTAGCCAAACCAAACCTAGCCAAACCAAACCCAACCTTACCTAACCAAACTCAGCCAAACCAATGTTAACTAAACCTAACCAAACCAAAGCTAACCCAAGCAAGAATGACCTTACCTAACCAAAGCAAACCTAACCTAACCAAAGCAAACCTAACCTAACCAAAGCAAACCTAACCTAACCAAAGCAAACCTAACCTAACCAAAGCAAACCTAACCTAACCAAAGCAAACCTAACCTAACCAAAGCAAACCTAACCTAACCAAAGCAAACCTAACCTAACCAAAGCAAACCTAACCAAAGCAAACCTAACCTAACCAAAGGGAACCTAACCTAACCAAAGCAAACCTAACCTAACCAAAGTAAACCTAACCTAACCAAAGTAAACCTAACCAAAGCAAACTAACCAAACCCAACCTAACTAAAGCAAACTAACCAAACCCAACCTAAACCAAAGCAAACCTAAACCAAAGCAAACCTAACCAAAGCAAACCTAACCAAAGCAAACCTAACCAAACCTAACCAAACAAAACCTAACCAAAGCAAACCTAACCAAACCAAACCAAACCAAAGCAAAGCAAACCTAACCTAACCAAAGCTAACTAAACATAACCTAACCTAATCAAACAAAAACCCAACCCTCCCCTCAACATCTGTGCCTCAACCCCCAGTTAACACCACTACTGTATACTCATCTACACATCATTCCACGATCATAATTATTAATTGTTATAATATGTAGAGAAACATGTGGACACTTGGTGAGTACCCATATTCACTGATGCTGTATTACCAGTATTCTGTGGCGTTTTGTTTGAAGTATCTAGTGAATCAACAATGTACTGTTACATACTTTTACATAAGGATATTATTTTTCGTGCTTGGGGGAGAATTCGACTACTTATCCAGACACGACTACATATCCAATCACAGTTGGGCCCGATGTGTCTGGATGATAGGATGTTGAGTGTATTACTTTATATGGTTACAGTATATTATATTTCTTATTTTTTAAAGATAGATAATAGGAATGAGCACGCCAGCCAAACCTGATTTATTAAAATATATTATTATGAATGAGCTAAAGTATGTATGTTATATTTATTATAAAATCATTATAATACATTCTTTTTCTTCATTATAATAGATGCACTTTAAATAGAAAATATAGTGACAATATTAATTTTGTTCATAGTTTACTCATTATTTTTAAATATAGTTTTTTTTTGCAAGATCATTGCTGATATGCGCCCAGGGATTTGGGTGGCGGCATTCCCTTTGGATACATATATAGTTTTGCGAAATCATGTTGATTCATGCGTGAGTCGGGTGGCTTCGGGAAGACTGTGGGACATTTGCTGGGGGAAGGGAAGGGGTGTGAGAGGTAGTTGTTCCCGAGTTCAGAGGTGTGAGTATATTTAAGTTTGAAGATGTTTTTATTTTTATTAATTTTACGGCCTTGGCGGGTAGGCAGTTCCGCACAAAACAAGATTTTTTTTTTATTAATTTTCGTGACTGGCTGCTAATGCTAGTAGTCTCTTCATTTTGCCCTAATGATCCTTTCTGCTTTTTTTTTTTCTAAAAGTTCAGCAGAGTTTATTTGGCTAATTTTTCGACTTCGGCAGGTAGGTGGTTCCATAAGTTATTATAACCTGCCATGGGACGGTTTTCTTTATGCTGTCCCTCATTCCAATGGCTTAAGAAATACTATTGTTGAGATAACTGTTATAATTGAACTTATCGAATCTTGGGGATAGAATTTCAGGAGTCTTGGGGATAGAATTTCAGAAATATATATGTAGCTTCGGTGATTATATCAATGAGAGAAATGGCGAATATATTGGGACCCTCAACAATAACATATGTGATCTGTTGTGATGCCAAAAAATATAGCTTAATACAGAACATATACAGTGGAACCTCGATTAACGAGTGGCTCTATTAACGAGTTTTTCCAGTAACGAGCAAGCCACTCGCAGCAAATTTGTCTCTATTGATGAGCTCGCCTCTATTAACGAGCGAAACCACATGGTGCTTCCTAGCGTCTCGCGGGTTCTCGCAAATTCTCGGACGCCTCCGACGCCAGTGTTGTTGTTGTATCTCACACGACAAGCATCCCTCTGGATTTATTTGCTCTTTTCTTTGGGTTTTTAGTGGTTTTGCGACTACAATTTGTAACACACAATGTCTTCAAAGAAGCTGCTTGCTAAAGATAGTGTTGTGAAGAGGAAGAAAGATACAATTACTGTGGATATGAAGAAGGAAATTTTAGCAAAGCATGAGTGTGGTGTCTGTGTGACTGATCTCACAAGGGAGTATGGCAGGTCCTCATCAACAATTTACACCATTAGTAAGGGAATGAGGAGGTAAGGGAGGATGCTGCCTCTTCCACTGACATCACTCCGATCAAGCAGTGACAACCCGGTGTGTGAACATGTTTAACCCTTAAAGTGCGCATCACGTCATATGACGTGCTAGGCGTTTTACCAGTCAACTGCGCTTCACGTCATATGACGTGTATGGGTACCGCGCACGATTTGAATGTCCCGCCGGGTAGCTGGGCTTCCCATACGCTGCCCACGGGCTATAGTAAACAGCGGCCATTTTGAAAAAAATTCCTGCTCACGCACCGAAGGCGTGGGAGGCCTCAGTTTAGCGACAGTCACCATGGCGAGCACACGGTCAAACGCCTCACGGGCACGCACCACTCAATCCCTCACCCCAGAGCAAATAGCCCACGAATTATTTTCTGAAGGTGAGGAAAGTGTGTTTGATGATTCAGACAACGACGAGGATTATACACAGTTGTCGGGTGATAGTAGCAGCAGCAGTGAGAGTGAGAATTCTCGCCATGCCAAGGCGAGGCCTCTACGCTCACCCATGCCTCCTCGCCCAGTTTCTACCCCAATTCTACCACGACCTCACAGTTCCTGTGGATATTATCTGTTTGAGGGTGACGAGTCAGAGGGAGGTGACTCCTTTTCTGGGTTTAGTGACTCAGATCACAGTTTTATTGAGCCTGTGGCTGGTACCAGTGGTGTAAATGGGCGAGAAATTGTCGCGTCTGCAGCATTTCGCCCAGCCAAGCGCTACCGCATGGCACCACATGAGGGACCAAGACCCTCGTGTTCACGTGCATCCACCTCACGTGCACCCACCTCACGTGCACCCACCTCACGTGCACCCACCTCACGTGCACCCACCTCACGTGCACCCACCTCACGTGCATCCACCTCACGTGCATCCACCTCACGTGCATCCACCTCACGTGCATCCACCTCACGTGCACCCACCTCACGTGCACCCACCTCACCTGCACCCACCTCACGTGCATCCACCTCACCAGAACCCACCTTACGTGCACCCACCTCACGTGCACGTAGCCGCCGTGCTTCTCGCAGACGGTATTCAGCTCCTGGTCGCCGGTATGCATCGCTTCCTCGCCGTCTTTCATCTGCATCTCGCAGGACGCCTGGTGTACTTGAGTGGAGTGATGGTGACGATTTTATTCCAAATATTCCTCACTTTCAGGACATGGCTGAGATGGAATATTTTACAGCATTCTATGATGAACCACTCATGGAATACATTGTACACCAAACGAACCTGCATGCTGCTTACCTGATTGAGAGGGAAATCACAGAATTTTCACGACTGCAGCGTTGGAAAAATACCACAGTTGCGGAAATGTATGTGTTTTTGGCACTCTGTTTGTTGATGAAGCACTGTCACAAACATGCAATAAATGACTATTGGAGCAAGGACCATACAGTGCCAACACCTTTATTCGGTAAATATATGTCACGAGACAGGTTTCAGATATTCCTCAGGTGTCTGCATTTTGGAAGTGTTCAGGACCGAACAGCTGATGATAGACTGTGGCGAGTGAGGCACTACATGAACGATGTTATTGGAAAATTCAGAGATTTTTATGTACCAGCACAGAAGCTGGTGGTTGATGAATCTCTCGTACTTTTCAAGGGACGTGTTCCATTCAAACAGTACATTCCCTCAAAACGAAACCGATTTGGCCTGAAATTTTTTGTTCTTTGTGATTGTGAGACAGGATACGTGTTGCACATGATTCTGTACTCGGCTAGTGATGTAGACATTCCCGGTAACGACGAACATGGATTCTCGGGGAGTGTAGTGAAGACCATCATGGCTCCGTGGATGAACAAGGGACACATTTTATACACGGATAATTACTATACAAGTCCCTTGCTAGCTCGGTTCTTGCTAGAAAATAAAACCGGATTGGTTGGTACAGTAAAGCCACAACGAAGGGAAATGCCTGTGTTTGACAACGACATTGCTGTTGGTGAGTGTCAGAGAAGGAAATGTGATAACATTCTGTCAGTTCGGTGGAAAGACAAACGAGAGGTGAACTTGTTGACAACAATTCATGATGGAACAATGGTGAACAGTGGGAAAGTGAGCCATAAAACAAACGCATCACTATATAAGCCAGACTGTGTTTTAGACTATAATATCAACATGCGGTTGATTGATAAATCAGACATGATGATTGGCACTGCAGAGTGTGTGCGGAAGACATGTAGGTGGACGAAAAAAGTGTTCTTCCATCTTGTGGACATGAGCATGCTGAACTGTTTCAACATGTACCTTGTGAGGACTGGACGTAAGCCCACTTTCCGTGACTTTGTATTTGATGCTGCAATACAGTTATTAGGAAAGTTTGCAAAAGATGTCCCAGGGATTCAGCGGCCCATCATAAACCCACTGTTGCAGCATGCTGGTACTCCACGCCTCGCTCACACTGAAGGCTTCCTAGCTCACAGACTCGAGTATTTGCCACCAGCTAAGACGCGTGCAATAGGCCAACGTGATTGCTTGGTGTGTAAAACAACGACACGTAGAGACAAGAAACGGAAGCATGTACAAACATGGTGTGAAACGTGTGGTATCCCATTATGTGCTGTCGACTGCTTCAATGACTACCACAGTCTAGAAAACTTCTAAGTGTGCTGCAAAGTGTGTATAGCGTGTGCGAGTGTGTAAATATGTAAACATATAAGCAGTTAGCGTGTGCGTGTGTGTAAATATATACAAATATAAGCAGAACAGACAATATAATAGACAGTAATGACATATTATATTGCCGTAATTGAAAATAGATGTGTGCGCCTGTGTATACTCAAATATGCAACAATTATTGATACAAAATATGTTCAAACATTATTTGAAACAAACTTAGTGAAAAATAAATGGATAAAATGTGCCTAGACATTGTAAATAAATAGCGCGAAAATATATTTGTGGCAACTCTGGCTGTTGCGGGACGCCACGCAACGCCTCTGGGGCGTGTACTGCATGAGCGAACATGCAGAGTGTGACGTCATCGATCAACTTTCCGGCTCTATTGCAACAAAAGTAAGTACAATAGAATTTTTTTTTTATTTTTCCCGTGATCAGTGAACAAAACTTAACAGATTAGCAAAAAAAAAAAAATTTTTTTTTTTTTCAAAATGACATGCGCCTGTGCGGATGGCAGGATATTAGACCCCGAGCATGTTAAGGGTTAATGACAATTTGCTGTCTCGTTTTAGGGACATCCTAAAACAAAGACAAAAGCAATTGTCAATAGAAAAGTTCTTTCCAAAAGTAGAGAAAAGAAAAGCCAGTGATAGTGAACCACAACCTGGTCCCAGTGGGGTGAAAATCCCAAGAAGAGAGAGCCCACCTGACTCAGAGGTGGATTCTCCTTCCACACCATAACCCCTCTCCTCCATCCCACCTCCCCATCGTCTCCCTCAAGCCAGCAACGACTCTTCATAAGGTAAAGTAAACATTAAAACAGTACAACAAAACATTTATAATTACATGTGCTGTATTATATTTACATTAAAAAATGTCATACAAGTATGGAGGTTTTTGGGAGTGGAACGGATTAAATTTATTTCCTTTATTTTAAATGGGGAAATTTGCTTCCAAAGACGGGTTTTCCAGGTAACAGCTCGGTGCCAGAACGGATTAAACTCGTTAATAGAGGTTCCACTGTATATATATTTTACAAGAAAATAAACTTTTATTAATTGAACACTAAAGAGTTAATTAATCTTTACAAGTAATTACCTAAGTGTAGTTACAGGATGAGAGCTACGCTTGTGGTGTCCCGTCTTCCCAGCACTCTTTGTCATATAACGCTTTGAAACTACTGACGGTCTCGGCCTCCACCACCTTCTCCCCTAACTTGTTCCAACCATCTATCACTCTGTTTGTGAAAGTGAATTTTCTTGTATTTCTTCGGCATCTCTGTTTAGCTAGTTTATATCTATGACCTCTTGTTCTTAAAGTTCCAGGTCTCAGGAAATCTTCCCTATAGATTTTATCAATTCCTGTTACTATTTTGTATGTAATGATCATATCACCTCTTTTTCTTCTGTCTTCTAGTTTTGGCATATTTAATGCCTCTAACCTCTCTTCATAGCTCTTGCCCTTCAGTTCTGGGAGCCACTTAGTAGCATGTCTTTGCACCTTTTCCAGTTTGTTGATGTGCTTCTTAAGATATGGGCACCACACAACCGCTGCATATTCTAGCTTTGGCCTAACAAAAGTCGTGAAAAATTTCTTTAGTATATCGCCATCCATGTATTTAAAAGCAATTCTGAAGTTAGAAAGCGTGGCATAGGCTCCTCGCACAATATTCTTTATGTGATCCTCAGGTGATAGTTTTCTATCTAGAACCACCCCTAGATCTCTTTCTTTATCAGAATTCTTTAAAGATTTCTCACATAATATATAGGTTGTGTGGGGTCTGTGTTCTCCTATTCCACATTCCATAACATGGCATTTATTAACATTAAATTCCATTTGCCAAGTGGTGCTCAATATACTTATTTTGTAACATCACTGGTGCAAGAACTGAACCCTGTGGTACTCCACTTGTGACATTTCTCCAGTCCGATACATTGCCTCTGATCACAGCCCTCATTTTTCTATCAGTCAGAAAATTTTTCATCCATGTTAGAAGCATACCTGTTACTCCTCCAATATTTCCCAGTTTCCACAACAACCTCTTATGTGGAACTCTGTCGAAAGCTTTTTTTAGGTCCAGATAGATGCAGTCAGCCCAACCATCTCTTTCCTGTAATATCTCTGTTGCTCGATCATAAAAACTGAGTAAATTCGATACACAGGATCTACCAGATCGAAAACCATACTGTCTGTCTGATATTATATAATTTCTCTCCAGGTGTTCTACCCATTTAGTTTTAATTATTTTTTCCAATATTTTGACTATTACACTTGTCAATGATACCGGTCTATAATTAAGGGGGTCTTCCCTGCTTCCACTCTTGTAAATTGGAACTATGTTAGCCTTTTTCCACACATCAGCTACAACTCCTGTAAACAGGGATGCCTGAAAAATCAGTTGAAGAGGGATGCTGAGCTCAGGTGCACATTCTCTCAGAACCCATGGTGAAACTCCATCTGGACCAACTGCTTTGTTCTTATTTAGCTCTTTGAGCATTTTTTCCACTTCATCTCTAGACACCTCTATGTGCTCTATGTTGTTCTCTGGAATTCTTATTGTATCTGGTTCCCTGAAGATTTCATTTTGTACAAACACACTTTGGAACTTTTCGTTTAATGTGTCACACATTTCCTTTTCATTTTCTGTGAATCTATTTCCCATTTTCAACCTCTGAATATTATCCTTTACCTGCAATTTGTTGTTTATGAATTTATAGGTTGATATTGAGGTTGGGACTCTGCCCCGACATGAAATGGCTGATGCAACTGGGGAAATCGTGTATAATTCTAAAAATTGCATAACTCTAACTCAATGTTTTCTAAATATTAATTTCAAAGGTTAACATTTGTTTTGTGGAATATTTCCATATTAAAAATAAATTCAAACCTCAGCAAATATAAATATAAAGCACTTAGAACTATAGAAAATGCAGCATGGCTATGTTTTGTATTGCAAAAAAATCCAACTGACTGCATGTTCAAATAACGAGTTTATCACAGTTGACCCTTAACCCTTAACCCTTAAACTGCGCATGGCGTATATATACGCCCTGAGTAACATGTCCCACGGTGCGCATGGCGTATATATACGCCATAGGGTGCCACGCCCGATTCAAATGGCCCGCGGCTACACGGGGTTCACATTAGCTTCCTCTGGGCTCTTGTAAACAGACGCCATTTAAAAAAAAAATTGTGGGCAATATTCTCAGGTGTGAGAGGCACATTACTGTTGGAGCAACCAAGGCTGGCGCACGCAGCATGAGCGAGCAGCATTGCTGTTCAGCTTGTGACCACAGCATCGCCGAAAAATGTCAAAATAAATATATAATTGTTATTATTTAGCGATGACAATATTACAGATGACCCCTGACTGTGATACAAATAACCAGGGTTGTGATAATAGCAGGATTGTTGTAATAATTAGCGCTGTAGGAGGAGTGATGCTGAGAGACGGAGGGAGACAGCATCGTTTACTGACTGTGTGGCCACCTGTTATTGTTTACATTCACCATACCAGCTCAGTGGTTCTCTATGGTGAACACAAATGTAGATACTTATATATAATGTGTGTATTAGTGTAATAACAGCAAAAGGGTTATGCTGGGAGGAGCCATCTGGGTGACGGAGGAGCCATTTGGGTGACGTAGGTGACGTCGTCTGCACGATTTGTCTAGCTGTTCAGAGAGTGGCCAATATGCTCTTTGGGTGCACTACAAGCTTAGGTGTACAGTTACGGTGCATAAAACATGCAGATATTTATATATAATATGTGTTTATAGGGTAATAACACTGCAAACAGTATTGTTGGGGGAGAAAGTTTAGTGCGTGTGACCTTGAATGAGTGAGGGAGCCGCCAGCTGCCAGCTGTGTATAGCGACGACTCTTAGTGCCTGAACTAACTATATCAGCTTAGCTGTACAGTTGTGGTGAACAAAATATATACATACTTATATATAACATCTGTATATAGTGTAATAACACCACAAATGGTATTGTTGGAGGAGAAAGTTTAGTGCGTGTGTTGAGGGAGTGGCAGCGAGTAGCTGGCTGGTGTGTGGCGGTCACTCCTCGTTGCTTTTCGACTCTCAATACCAACTTTGTGGTTCGTTATGGTGACCAAAACATGCAGATACTTACATAAAACCTGTGTATAGAGTGTAATAGCAGTAAAACTGTTTGTTTATTGTTTTATAAACATAATAATAGAATCACAAATATGCACACTATACTTTTGAGTATAGCGATTATTCACCACTTTTATTATATAAATATATTACAATACACACTATTGAATATTACTGCAAAAAAAATAAAAAAAAATCAATCGGAGACATTGAAACAATTAGGTAATAATATCTTTGTGGCAACTCCCATCTGTCAGCGCGGGTGACGCTGACCGGCCCTGACAATCGCTCTGTCAACGCCCACTTTTTGCCAGACTTCCTCGGTCAATTACGCCCAAAATATGTCACCTACGTTTTTTTTGTTATTTTTCCCGTGCTCAGGGGACTCAAATTAACGTGTTTAGAAGACGAAAAAAAAATTTTGAATTTTTTTTTCTTGCGCACAGGGGTGTAAATGTCCCCAGGACCCCTTAGCAGTGTAAGGGTTAAATGGCGCATGGCTATATACTGATTGACACCCACAGGCGCAAAAAAAAAAAAAATAATAATTTTTTCTTCCTAACCTGTTAAGTCGTGTTCCCTGATCACGGGAAAAATAAAAAAAAAATTCAATTGTACTTACCGGCGATGTAATTGAGCCGAGAATATGGATGATGACGTCACAGTTTGCATGTTCGCTCATGCACTGCGTCCCGGAGGCGTCGCGCGCGGTCTTCAAGTAGCCACAGTTGCCACGAATTTATTTTTGCGTCATTATTTACAGTGTTTACGCGTGTATTTTTTGCAATATTAGTCACTAATTATGTTGCACATAACGTCACCTGACAGTTATTGTCAATATATGTTGCACACATCGAGTATACACATGCGCACACAAACGTTTTCCATTATGGCATTATATTATGTACAGTAATCACAATGTTCATTATTTTATATGTACACACTAGCACGCACTATGTACAGGTTTTTGCACTATTATTGCACATTTAGAAGTCTTGGAGTGTGTGGTAGTCGTTGAAGCAGTCGACAGCACACAATGCAACTCCACACCCTTCACACCATGTTTGCACCATTTTACGTTTTTGCTCTCTTCGTTTTGTTGTTTTACATACTACGCATGCACGTTGGCTTATTGCACGCTTTCCACCTGCTGGCAAATATTTTAGTCTGTGCTGCTGAAAGGCATCTACGTGAGCGAGCCTGGGTGTTGCATCATGCTGCAACACTGGGTTCATGATTGGTCTTCGTAAGGCAGGGACTTCTTGACCAAACATTGCTAATAATTGTGTTGCAAGTGTAAAAGCAAATGAACGGAAAATAGGTTTACGTCCAGTTTTCACCAGGTACAAATTATAGCAGTTCAACATGCTCATGTCAACAAGATGGAAAAACACTTTTTTCGTCCACCTCAATGTTTTCCGCACACACTCGATAGTGCCAATCATCATGTCAGCCTTATCAATCAAATGCATGTTGATATTGTAGTCAAGAACACAATCTGGCTTATATACTGGTTCTCTCGTTACACGGTGCACCTTGCCACTATTCAACATTGTACCATCTTGAACGGTTGTCAGCAGGTTCACTTCTCTCTTGTCTTTCCACTGTACTGAGAGAATTTCATCACATTTCCGTACCTGGCACTCACCAACTGCAAGACCACCTTCAAACACTGGCATTTCCCTTCTTTGTGGCTTTACTGTGCCAACCAATCCGGTTCTATTTTCAATCAAGAACTTAGCTAGCAATGGACTTGTATAGTAATTATCTGTGTATAGGATGTGGCCCTTGTTCATCCATGGTGCCATCAGTGACTTCACCACACTACCAGAGAATCCATGTTCGTCGTTACCGGGAATGTCTACATCGCTAGCTGAATACAGAATCATGTGTAACACGTATCCTGTTTCACAGTCACACAGTACAAAGAATTTCAAGCCAAATCTGTTTAGTTTTGAGGGAATATACTGTTTGAATGAAACACGTCCTTTGAATAGTATAAGGGATTCGTCAATCACCAGCTTCTGTGCTGGTACGTAAAAATCTCTGAATTTTCCAATCACCTCATTCATATAGTGCCTCCCTCGCCAAAGTCTATCCTCCTCAGTCCGGTCCTCATTAATTGCAAAATGCACACACCTGAGGAGTATCTGAAATCTGTCTCTGGACATATATTTCCCGAAGAAAGGTGTTGGAATAGTCAGATCTTTGCTCCAGTAATCTGTGAGAGCGTGTTTGACACAGTGTTTCATCAACATACATATTGCAAGAAACACATACATTTCACCTATATTGGTGTTTTTCCAACGTTGCAAGCGTGAAAATTCTGTTATCTCTTTTCTAATGAGATGAGCCGCATGAAGGTTCGTTTGGTGTACAATATATTCCATGAGTGGCTCATCATAGAATGCTGTAAAATATTCACATTCACTCGTATCATCACCATTATCAGGGAAAAGATCTGTAATCCCAACGTCTTTATCGTCAAAGGCAGGAATTCGGGGAATAAAACCAGCACCATCACTCCACACTAGTACACCTGGTGTCCTGCGAGACGCAGGGGACGCAGCAGAGGCACTACGGCGAGGAAGCGATGCACCCCGTGGACCAGGAGCTAAAGCCCGTCTACGTACAGTACGGCCGCTACCTGCACGTGAGGTAGAGGCACGTGCACGTGAGGTAGAGGCACGTGAACATGAGGCTCTTTGTGCCACATGTTCCATGCGGTGGCGCTTGGCTGGCCGAGACGCTGCTGACGCGACAAATTCTCGCCCAGTAACACCACTGGTACTGGCACCAGGCTCGGTAACACTATGTTCTGATTCCACTTCACTAAAACCAGAAAAAGAGTCACCTTCCTCTGACTCGTCACCAAACATATCCTCAGACTCTAAATAATCACAGGAACTGTGTGGCCGAGGGAGAATTGGGGTAGACGCTGGCCGAGGCGGCAAAGGTGAGTGTATAGGCCTCGCCATGGGAGGCGGCTGTATCTCATATTCACTGTCCATGCTATCATCATCGGTCAATTGCGTGTAGTCTTTATCAATATCAGAGTCATCAAAGTCACTTTCCTCACCATCGGAAAATAATTCACTGGTTATTTGCTCTTGGGTGAGTGATTGCGTGGGGCGTGCCCGGGAAGCGTTCGGCCGTGCGCTCGACATGGTGGCTGCTGGGTAACTGAGGCCTACCACGCGATGGTAGCGTGCGCTGGATTTTTTTTCAAAATGGCGGCTGTTTACTATAGCCCCTGGGCAGCGTATGGGGACCCCCTCTACCCCGCGGGCCTTTCAAATCGTGCTCGGTATGCCCGCGCATCATATGATGCGATGCGCAATTTACTGCAAGTCGGGCAAAGCATCATATGATGCGATGCGCAATTGAAGGGTTAAACATCCCGTTTGTTCATTAAATCCCCTATTGATGATTTTTTTATAATTATACATAAAGTGATGTAAGCTTTGCTATGGTGATGATGTGATTCTAGTTTGGGGAACGATTTCAATATGATAAACATTCTCTGGCTAAATGATTAATGGCTCACACAGACAATTATTAAATTTAAATTATTATTATTGCTTCCACAGAAAATGAAATCTTTACTTTGGCTACAGAAAACGGTGCAAGAGCTCAGGGATGACTTGGGTAAACAGTTTCAACCTAAAAAACTACACATATAAACATGTCTTTCTTGACCTCATTTTTAATTTATATAGAGTACTGAAAGCTCATTTTCCATAGGAAATATACTTAGGAATTTATTTTACGACTAGAACGTAAACTAGGACCCCCTCATTCAGATTAAAAGCACGACAATTATTGACTGAACATTTACCCACCATCAAACACACACGACTCTCCGAAGCCATTTAAACCCCAAATATCCAACCTCCACATGCTATCCTGGTTCCTTGGGTTGCCTGCCATGACCGAGAACCCCGCAGTTTCTTGCAAATTCAAGAAAAGGCTTACTACACAGTAATATCCAACTTGTTCTTTGTAAGGAACCTTGACCCCCCTCTGTATGCTTGACCCCACTGGGTGACTCGTAGGTAGGGGGGGCCCCTATTGATGACGTCAGGTCACGTGACACCCCTGCGACGCTGGGTGAATTTTTCTTCTGGAGACCCAATTTAGCCTCAGGCTACCACTGACCAGATGTTTTCTCTGGAACAAAATTTAAAGAAAATGGGACATATATCTGGGGAAACTATGACAAATATAACTCGAGTCTTTGTTCCCATTTATTTTTTCACCTGACTATTTTTACCTGATTATTGAAACCTTACCAATTATAGATGAGAAACTCTTATTTCAGATACGCTTCCCAGCAGGAATTAGAAACAGATATATTGTATTTTACATAAAAACACTCGCACACACATACGCTATTAAAATTAAAATACTCCAAAGAAAGGTTTATATTCCTTTCACCAGTTTTTCTGTGGGGAACCCCTACGGCTCCCTGGAGCCTATCGGGCTAATGTATGTTATATTAGACCAGGACATTAGCTAAGGAGTTCAGACCTACCAGGGACCAGCGCCAGAACCTGGCCCCTTCAGAGAGGTTTCAGGGAGCAATGACCCTGGAAAACCCCTTTGTGGTTGGGGTTTTCCTTATCTGCCATCGACCGGTGTTAGGCACCCAGAAAGGTAGGCATAACAAAACAAACCCTACATGGTAAGAAACTACAACAAAAACCGAACAGAGAGGTAGAAACTCCCTACAATCACAAGGAAACAAGCAAACATCACACTTTACTGCCATGCCGATCGTCCGCGCAGCCCTCCCCGCCCCGAGAGGCGGAGGGGGGAGCCCCGGACCTACCGCGCTGGCTGCCAAGCTTCAGTTCGTTCGCTAATGTCAACCGGGATAGACGCTTCTCTGGCCTCAGTTTCCTAGGCGGTGTTTGCCTTGTGTGGCGTTCACTGCCGTGTGTTGTGTTGTGCGGTGGCCAGGAGTACCTCATCAGTGCCAGGGCTGCATGTGCTTAGTGGTTGACTTCCCTAAGCGCCCTGTGAGTACTGCCCTTGCGTAACAGGGTTATCTTCCCTGGGGCGTTCGGGAACCATTCCCGTAGAGGTTCTTGCTGCTCGGCATTTGCCTCGCCCTTGGGGCCAACTGGGGCTTGGGGCCCTTGTTTGGCCCTGGGTAGGGATTGGTATTGTGCTGGTTAGGGCGTCAAGGTGTTGCGCGACCTGCCACCTAAGCGGCGGCCGGTTCCTGTTGCCTCTGGGGACGGTGTACTTTTGCGGGGTTTTTCTTTTGTTTTTCTTTTCATGCCTGGTGGGGGTCTGCATAGTGTGGCTATAGTTCCACTGGTAGTGTTTGGTGGCCCTCTGCTAGGCCCCCCGTGATTGTACACGTCACAGGGGTTTTCAGTGCTTTACTCTACCCTCTTGTTATGTTTGGGTTTCTTAACCGGTTAGCAACACCTTGCCCGGGCTTCCCGTAGTTGTTACCCTACGGGCCCTGGAAACCCCTGTCTGGGCTCGGGGGACCATTGAATGTGTCTTCCGGGTTCCTACCCGTCTTGTACGGGATTGTTGGTTGCTGTGCCCTTGTCTCCGGGTGACGGTCGCCATTTTACCTCCGTCATGCTGCCTGTTGGGTCACTGACACCTTGACCCGGAGTCTTGCGAGAAGTTCTCTGCTTGGTCTCCAGTACTCTCCTGATGTTATTACTGTTCAGAGTACAGGCGGCATCCATGTTGCAAGCTAGGTTAGGTTGCTGCAACATGCTAGGTTGGTTTCCCACTCGGATGCCCAGAGGCCGCCCCGTTTGGTTCGGTGCTGTTCGCCCCTTTCCCTCCCTGTTCCCGGCTCCGGACTGTCTGAGAGTTTCGGGGTCGGGGCGGGGTTTAGTTGGGGCAGAGACTCAGGCGGTTTTCGGGGGCTGCCCCGTTCGGGTTGGGGGATGGAGGTTTTAGAGCCTGTTCCTCCTGCCAAGGCTTCTGGGGCTTACCAGCGGCCCTTTTCTTGCTGACTTTCCCATGGACTCTTGCTTTTCTTTAGGGCGGAGGGCTTGGAGGTCGGCTCTGCCCCGGGGCTTCTTTTGTTGGTTCCCGGGGCTGTGGGGGATGCCTGCTCGCAGTAATGTGGCAGTTTGCCCCTGCCTGGGGTTTTCTGCTGTTGGGTGGTGTTTTTCGCCCATCCAGTCTGCTTCCCACATTTGCTGGCGTGTTTTTGTATGTTTAGCGTCAGGCACAACCCCTGCTGGCGGCCATTTTCGTCTGCCGGCTTCCCGGCGTGGCCACCAGGGCGGCGTTGCGATTTGTTTATATACGCCTGGGTGTGCGAGCGAGCGTCTCGGGTGAGTTTTCGCCTTTTTTCAGGGGTTTTTATTCTCCTCTTGTCGTTTCTTTGCTTTTCTGGTGTTTTCTGCCCGTTGCTTGTTCCTCTGGGAATGTTTGGGTGTTGATTTTACGCGGGATTTTCCTTTTTGTTTGTTTTGGGTCTGGGCCTTTGGGCTCAGTGTCCCTGGCTGGTATGCTTGCTCCCACACCTTGTTCCTCGGTTTTCGGTCTGTTATGACCGTTTTCCCAGGGGATTCTGTCAGGGGGCTGTGCTTTGCCTTTGTGGTGTTCTCCGCTGGCGAATTGTGGTGGTTTGGGCTCCCCCTGGTTCGATTCTGGGTTCCTTTGGGTTCTTTGGTTTCGTTCCAGAGGTTTCTTCCTCTTGGGCCCCCTTTTGTGGGTTCAGGGGACTGTTTCCTCGTGTGACCCGGTTCTGCCTTCTGGGGTCCCGGGGTCTTCCTGGCTTGCAGACTGTTCTTTTTGGGTCTTGGCACATGTTGTGGTCGTGCTGGGACTTTGAGGTTTTGCTGTCGAGGTGGGCCTTTTGATGCAGTTGTGCCTTCTTTGCCTGGCCGGCGTGGTGCTCTCTGCCCACTAGTTGGCGACTTGTATAATTTTCTTTTACAATGTATGTCCTCACCTAGTTGGGCTTGCGTGGGTTGAGCCCTGGCTCTTGGGTCCCTCCTCTCACCCGTCACAGGTGTACAGGTTCCTGAGCCTATTGGGCTCGGTCATGTCTACACCTGAACCTGTGTATGGTGTCAGCTTCCACCTCATTCCTTCCTAGTGCTTGCCATTTGTCAACCACTCTGATACTGAGCAAGTTCTTTCTGCTATCTCTGTGGCTCTTTTGGGCACTCAGTTTCCACCTGTGTATCCTCGTGTGTGTTCCCCTTGTGTTCCTTAGCCTGTCTTTATCAACCCTGTCAATTCCTTTGGGAATCTTGAATGTGATGATCAGGTCCCCCCTCACTCTTCTGTCTTCCAGCGGAGTGAGGTTTAATTCCCGTAGTCTATCCTCATGTTTTGTGTGTGTGTACGCATGTACATGTGTCCACTGTGTGTGTGCACATGTGTTTACACGTGTCATATCTTGTGTGTATGTGTGTGTAATTTTTCTTTCGGATGGGGTTCTGTTCCCTTCTGTGTTGCCAGGGTGCTGGGGGAGCAGCTTGCTCTGTTGCCCTCGCATGGTCCCGCTGTTGGTGGGCGCTTTGGGTTGTCTTCCGGCCTCCGGTGGTGGCGGTGGACGGCTTCTCCCCCTTTTGGGGGGGGGTTCAGCGCTGGCGGGGTGGGCTTTCTCTCCTGCGCTTCGCCCTGTCATCTTAGTTGGTGCTTTGGACGTGGTCGTTCCGCCCCTTCCTCCTGGGGTTCCCGTCTGCTCTTTGCAGTCATGAGCTTTCCCATATGCAGTTCTTCTGGACTTCCTCAGTCTGCGCCCTGGATCCTATGCCCTCCTCTGTTGTCTGTTGTCTCCTGTCCGGTTTCTGTTGGGGCCGGGTGTCTGGATGGTGGTCCTGGACCTCCAGGTCACTTCTTGGCACGTTCCTCTCCAGTTTCTGGGACTGGCACAGCTGGTGGTGTGGCTTCAGGTTTGCTGTTTTTGTTTCCTTCCCTATTTTGTGATGGGCACTTGGTATCATTTTTGCATCTTTACCGGATCTTAGTGCCCTGTCTGCGTCTGAGATTCGGTGTCTGGCCTACCTCGACGACTGGCTGGTGTGGGCTCCCAGTCAGTCCGCTTGTCTGCTCGCCAGGGGGGGGGGATGCTTTCCAGATCGCCGGGTTTGGTTTCCTGGTGATCTGGAGGTTTTTCCATCTGTTCCGTCTTGGGTTCGGACCTAGGCCTTGTTTAGGGCTATTGGGCCACTCATTGTATTTCTCTCCAGAAGTGTTACCCCGCCAAACACACCGAAACTACGACGTTAGTACAATGTTCGAACAAGTTTTAACGCCTCCTAAATAGTTATAACAACCAATATAGCAAGTTGTAACAAGGTTCTAATACGTCATAAACACGTTAAGCCAAGATGTAACAACTTTATTACAAGTTGTAACAAGCGGAAAATAGAGACAGTTACGGTTTGTGTTTCCAGGGACTGCGGCTGTGGTCCCGCCTTCAGCTGTACATGAGGGGGTCCCGGGTTACTCTGCGGTTGCTTGGGCAGTTGTGCGGGGGTCTGGACTTCGACGTGCTGGTCTGCACGCGGAGTCGGGTTTGGCTTCAGTGTCTGTTTGGTTACTTCGGAGGCTCCCCTTCCGCCTCTTGCATTCGTAGGGTTCCTCCGAGGATCTTGTGTTGGTGCTGCGTCACCAGCTTCCTTTTTGGGGTTTTCGGGGTTCCGTGCCTTGGCACCTCCCCGAGCCTTCGCTCGATGTGTTCATGGATGGTTCATCTCTCGGGTGGGGCTTTGTAACCAATGCTCACCAGG
>WNGS01167264.1:3535-19081 GCA_020271785.1 Procambarus virginalis | reverse complement strand
TTAGCGAGCAAAGAGTTCATTAGCCTCTGGAACGTGGCAGGGGCATACGCAAGCCGAATGGTAACACTTGATACTCAAACACACCCTCGGGGTCACAAACGCCGTTAGTTGTTTAGCACGTTCAGTGAGAGGGATTTGATAGTACCCTCTCGAAGATTCGAATTTCGATACGTACGTGGCGTTCCCGATTTCGTCGATACAGTCCTCGAGACGTGGCAACGGATAGGCGTCCCACTATGGTCACCTTGTTGAGCTGCCGATAATCGGTGCATAATCGCCAGGACCCATCTGGTTTGGGGACCACAAAGGCAGGGCGAGCACCAAGAGCCCTGGCTCGGCCTGATGAGGCCGTGCTGGAGCAAGAAGTCGACCTCCTTACGGACGATGGCCTTCTTTTCCGGACTCATCCGATAGGGTTGAAGGCGAATGGGGGTGTAGTCCGTCAACTCGACATCATGGTAAATGGCATCAGTCTGGGTCGGGACCTCCCCGAACAGACTGGAGAATTCGTCAAGCAACGACTGCACCTCGTCACGTTGGGACATCTGCAAATGGGACAGTCCCTCCTCCACAGCATTCACAGAACTAGAATTATTGAGAATGAGATTAGTTGGGTCCCCAGAACATCATCCCCTCCCTCACTGGAAATGGAAACATTGTTAGTGCAATGGGCCTGGGGCCCTGGAACTTCTTCAGCCGATTCACGTGTACGCATTACCTGTTTACGCTTATCAGAGTGTCTCACTTTGTACGTGAGGTCCCCAGTCTTCTCTGTCACAATGTAGGGGCCCTCGTACTTGTGGGACATAGTGCTCCCCAGTCGAGGCTTTAGTACCAGACAGGGTCACCGGGCTGAAATACCCGCAACTTAGCCTTGCATCGTTCCGTTCTTTCATATTCTCTTGGGCCTTCCCAAGATACTTTAGTGCCGCAGCCTTGCAGTCCTTGAGTCTCTGGTGGTGTTGCGCAAAGAAAGCCGAACCTTCGGTTAACGTTACGTTCCCTAACAGATTCTCCTGTAACATTTGCAAGGGTCCACGAACTTTATGGCCAAAGACTAACTCAAAAGGAGAACAACCCAGTGAACTTTGCAACCCTCCCTAGCAGCAAACAAACATACGGCAAGTTCTCGTCCCAGAAGGTATGGGAACTCTCGCACGATGTCTTCAACATCTGCTTCAGAGTTAGATGGAACCTTTCAATGACCCCCTGACTCTGTGGATGGTATGGGCTGGAAACCTTATGAGTTATTCCATGGTCCTTACAAAATTGTTCAAAATATCAGACTTAAAGTTAGTACCATTGTCAGTCTGTACAACCCGAGGCAGTCCAAAAGTGGAAAAAAATTGCAACATACGAGCAACAACAGTCTTTGCTCGGATGTTCCTTACAGCAAAAGCCTCTGGGTAACGAGTCGTGATACACATCATCGTAATTAGGTAAATATTTCCAGACTTAGTTCTAGGTAATGGACCAACACAGTCCATTACCACATGAGAAAATGGTTCCTCCGGCACGACAATAGGCTTAAGAGGAGCTTTAGGTGGAGTCTGGTTTGGTTTCCCAACAAGTTGACAAGCAATACATGCATTACAAAATTTTGCCACATCGCTTTTCAGCTTGGGCCAGAAAAAATACTTGCAGATTTTGTGATAGGTAATATTAATGCCTTGATGTCCCCCCATAGGATCATCATGGGCAGCTGACAAAACTCTTTCTCTATAGCAGGTCGGCAACATAACCTGGTGGACTACCTCCCACTCATTTGACAAGGGAGCACTCTGAGGTCTCCATTTTCTCATCAAAATCCGATCATTGTAGTAGTACCCAGTTGCTGCGTCTACAATTTCCTCCCTAGAGACGGCTGTCTCGTGACAATCTGCAAGACTGGGGTCAGCTTTTTGTAACTCACTCAAGGAGGCATCCAGGCCTTGGTCAGATGCCATTGGCCGAGGCTCAACAGTGTTCTCCTCCTCCCCACTACTCTCGGTAGGCGGGGGGGCAGGCTCTCCACAATGTCCTCGGCCCCGTCATCGAGTCGGGCCATGAATGTGTCCGCAAGGTCCACTGGGCTTTCACCACTCGGAAGGTCCCTCGTGTCCTTGGGATTTACCACCTTGGCAAGCACAGGGCTGCCCTTACATTTAAGTCCCATAGACCTAGTCACCACGCACGCAGGGTACACAACATTATCCTCTGCGGTGGGTGAATCCAGGCAAACCTTTGGGTTAGGCAACATAACAGGCAGTCTGGAGTCCCCTACCTTATCCCCTGCTAAATCATTACCCAATATTACATCAACATTAGGGAAAGGTAGGTACGAAGTGACTCCGACTGTACAAATACCCTTGTGGAAATCAGATTCCAGGGTAACCTTACGGAGGGGTACTGCTCGAGTATCACTAGTGACACCCTCGACCAGTACCACCTCTCCAGTGTCGAGAGTATTGGCACCTTGCAAAGCACTCTCTAAAATTAAAGTCTGGATGGCACCGGTGTCTCGGAAGATCACCACGTCCCTCCAGGAAGAACCCTCAGACAAAAGTAGTCTCCCTTTCGATAAGAATGGGGTAAGCAGGTCCAACCACTGTGGGTTGGAAGTCTTACTCCCTAACCCTTCAGAAGGCCTCAAGCCCTGTGTCACAACGAGAGCATTGGGTCTTTTTTCCGGGTACAGTTGCCAACAACGGCTAATATGGTGGGTTGAACTTTTACAATGACCACAAAAACGTCGGGGAGAAGAGACATTACTAACCGAATTACCCTTCGGTTCACTCTTGAGTGTCGTGGGGCTAAACAATTTAACAGGGTTAGTTATGTCTGAAACAGAAGGTGCATTAGGTAAAGGTTTAGAATGAGCTGGTCTGGACTGGCTGTGGGTATAAGTTTTGCTACTCTGTGGGGTAAAATTATTTTTATTGGGCCTTTTGCCCGCCAACTGGTAGTTTTCTGCCATCTTGGCCAAATCCCCTATTTTAGAATTTAACTCTACCCTTCCTCTTAAATACTGAGCTACCATGTCTGGCATACTATCTATAAACTGTTCCTTTAAAACTAAGTCTTTCAATGCCTCGAATGTTTCGGCTTTAGCCGAGCGAATCCATTTATCAAACAGCCTACTTTGATCAGTCGCGAATTCCGTGAACGGTTGGTTGTGTGTAGGCCTAAGGTTGCGATAAGCTTGGCGGTGAGCTTCAGGAGTAATTTCATATGCCCTCAAAATTCGTTCCCTGACTTTATCATAATCAAAACACTCGTCGTCAGGCATATTAATAAAAATATCTTGGGCTTTACCCCTGAGTCTTCCCTGTAGGATTTTCACCCACTCTTCCTTTGGCCAGGTCATGGACAGGGCCAATCTCTGAAAATGGTTGAAAAACCTTTCAGGATCCGACTCTGAAAATTCAGGCAAGTTATGCTTCTTCTCATAATGCCTGGGGTTTGAATCCCCGGTAGGTGGAGGTCTAGGGGCAGTCGCTCTAATTCTAGCCTCCTCGGTTTTGAGTCTTTGCTCCTCTAATTTTATTCTTGCTAACTCTAGAGCTAACTCTCTCTCTGTATGAGCTGCACTTTCCGTTTGGCTAGGCTGGCATAAAGGAGTATCCTCTGCCAATAGTCCTTCATCGATACAATGTTGTAGTATTTCATTCAACAAGATCCACTTTTTATTTGCGGCATTTAATTCTAGACCAAATTCCTTGCCTAACAATACTAAATTAGACTTGGTAAGTTTCTTTATTTCCCCGAATGAAGGCTCCTCTGCCAGTCTCTGCATGTCAGAAGACATCACTAAAAATTTTAGCTCCTAGCCACAGAAAAATTTAAAATTAAAATTGGAAAAAAAAAAAATTTGCACGGCCCCTAACACAAGGCCACACTAACCTTAATCGTGAAGAGATCCAGTTGGGTGTCCAGTCAGTGCAATGAATGTCCTACGCCAGGTGAGCTGGACCCTAGGCTAGCACACAACCGTTCTGCGGAAACAAGAATTTTTTAGTTTTGGCATTCAAAGATCTAATTTTTTACAATAATAGTTCTTCCCGGACTGGCCAACCACTTGTTATAAAAAATTCGTGGGTTGGCTATGGGGAACTGGTACTATTAAGGGGTAAGGGTAAGTAGACTAGAGGTATCAAGATATGGGAGAACAAAAGGCCCGGCCCCCAAAGTAAAATATTCACAATAATAAATGCTTGCTACTAAACCTGGTTAGTCTAGGAAATGATTATTGTACTCCCACATAGGAATAAGGGATACTCTGTTCAAACTTACTTATTTATTAACCCCTTAACACCCCCCATACACAATCTCACCAATAACAATTTAATACTAACTTTACCACCCAATCTTACGTTAAAAGCCTTGGTCCACATAGACAGGATACAAGGTTTCACACTGAAAGCAAGCTAGGGTAAAGCTCTACTATAACACACTAGAGTCAGCCTAGGGTAGGGGACCACGTGGTACACTGGGACCCCGTTAGCATAGCAGGTAATATAACTTAAATAACACTTACTACACCCCAGGTATACTACTCTACACATATAACGATAGGTATGCCAGACATATACAAACTGAGTAATGGAGTACTTAACCAACTAAGTCACAGAAATAAAGAAGTAAGAGGAAGGAGGAGAGCGCGTCCGAACAGCACAGCAGCCAGCAGAGAAGACCGTCCCAGTCTCGAGCCCTCCCGCATGCGTGTGTGGTGCCGGGAAGAGCCCAATTGATCATACAGCTATACACATTAAAACATCTTCCCCTTATGCCTCATATTGCTACTTTCCTCATTCTACGGGTAGTTAAACTTATAACAATGTTACTTAATCCACAACAAGTTTAAGAGTCTACATGCTTTGTGAGCCACACCAATAATCGTACTTCTGGCAGGGATGATTACAAACAGCTACATCTCTCTATGCGTGCCCTGCCATATTGTCGATAATAAGCTCAATTTTGACCTCTGGTTTCCATCTAAAGAACCCAGAGTCGTAACAGTCTACACCACAACGCAACAAGCACTTTTGAAACTCTTATCATCCTCAAGATAAACGCCTCTACCAACATCTGTACTGGTGCAGTCATCGGGAGGACAAACCCTTCATGCAAACTGCACCTACTATCAAGAAGAAGTATCTATTGCTACCCAGTCTCCCAATCTTTATGTTCCCAATTTGAACATCTTTACCATTGTAATCATTGAGTTGACCCTGAGCAGCCGTGGAGTGCGGACGTGTCCCTCCGTGACTGCTGGGGTGGTTAGCTGTTTGGTCGCCAGGTGGCGGGGCGTTGCTGCCCCCCCCCCCCAGTGTTGTTGCCTGGCTGGCTGTGTGAGGACGTGGCAGGTGTTGGGATTACCATGGGTGGCCCCCTTCCATCGATTAAGCGCGTGAACTCCGTGGGCCTGGAGTTCTCTGGGCGTGCTGGGTATCCGGAAGTAGCAGTGGTTCTGTGCGACTTGCTGCATGTCCCTGTGCTGGACGTAGACGGAATTGAGCTTGTGACTGCTCATCGTGTTGTCATCAAGGAGGTGTACCGCGATTTCCTCGGTCGTTACGAGGGACGCTCGTTGTCATTGCCGGGGGGTGCCGGCTCGGTCTCCATATCAGACCGGAGTGGTGCGCTGACCTATGTCAGTGTGCATGGGGCGCCCCTGGAGTTTCCCGAGGATCTGCTGCGGCGTTATTTCCAGCGGTTCGGGCCAGTCATCAGTGTGAGGGTCAACACGATATCCTCTGGGAGGTATGCCGGGAGGCGGACAAACATTCGCACCTTGGGGATGCGCCTGCGGTCGGATATTCCTTCTTCAGTCCGGCTTCTGGGGTGCTACATACGGGTGTACTATGCCCACAGCCTCGAACCTGTTTTCGGTGTGGCTTGATGGGGCATCAGGCTGCCGGGTGCGAGGCGGCTCCGGCTGCACCTGTAAACCTCTTTAGGGAAGAAGATTTCCCTCCGCTTCCCCTGGACGAGGACTCCGGGGATGCGGAGACCGACCGGCTCGTTGTTGCAGCTCCCCCGGAGTCCCCTGACGCTCCCCCGGATGTCGCCGGCCCTCCTCAGGCTGTTGCGATGCTATCGGTGGATCCTCCTGCTCCTGGCCCTGGTGCTCCAATGGGCCTTGATGCTGCGCCATCCTCATCGCCTGTTCACCTGTCTTCAGATGCTGCGCCTGACCCTGCCTCCTCGCCTCGGATCACAGCTGTGCTGGGTGCTGAAGTGGCTGTGGAGTCCCCGGTTGTGTGTGGTCCGGTTCCCCCTGCGGTTGAGGCTGCTGCAGTCATGAGACGAGCGGTGGTCCGCGCGGCTTGTGATGCCCGTGGTTCTGGGTCCGCCTCCGGCTCGGAGGATGTGCGCCCGGTGCCCAAGCGGTCCAGACGTTCTTCTACTGCATGGGCGGATGTGGAGGGCTTCGACGCCGAGGGGTATTCGGGAAATAGGGTGGTGGACGCTGACGTCCATGTACCTGCTGATGCCAAGGATTGTGTGTATGATTCACCTCCTGTGTCTTCTGTCGGCGGTTCCCCGCAGTGGGGGGGGTTGCTCCTCCGGATGTTGGTGAGGGTGGTGCTGGTACAGGCCGCGACCTAGTATTGTTACTGAAGAAGGATGTTCGGCGAGGGGAGCCACTGCAGGTGTCCCGTCCGGTGGTTGCTGCAGAGCCCTGTGAGGCTGCCGAGGTTACGAGTGCGATGCCTGTTGCCCGCGCCTGTAAGAGGAAGCCCGTCCCGTTCATCTTGGCCAACGGCGTGGCGTATGATTCGAAGACAACCCTGTGGATGTTCACTTTCATCGCCGAGTGATGACTATTCCGTGGTGCCCCTCGACTGTCTGGGTTCAAGAGGACAAGATTTTTGTTGAAGGTGTGCCGATTTCGATGCCCGATCCTCGGACGACCCTTTGGCCCCCTATTACGGACGAAATCATGCTGATGTGGGAGGCGTATTGTACTCTTTTTCCGGCAGCGGAGTGGCCGGAAAAGTATGCGCAGTACTGATAGTCCGTGTGCTTGCTGTGTGTAGCGAGTGTGTTTTGGACTTTGGTCTGTTATTGATGTTTATTGTGTGCCCTTCAGGCCGATGTCGTCTTTGTTTTCAACGTGTCCCTGTTTTTTGTAATTTAGGCTATACCATTTTCGTGAATTATGTTTCTTTGATTTGTTGCATTATGTGCCCTTCTGGCTATGCTGTTTGCTCTCTTACGTGCGGGGTTATTGTGCCAGGTACGTTGTGCCTTGTTAGCGATTTATTATTTTTATTTTTTCTTGTTCTCCTCTGCTTTCTATGTGCTTTGAGGTCTTGGTGTATGTGTTCTTGTATTGTGGGTATTGGTCCTTCAGGCCGGTGTTTTGTTTTGTTTGTTGTGTACCGATGGTTTTGTATTGTTTGATATGCGCCTGTGTTTTAGTTATTTTGCATTTGTGTATCCTTTGTACTGCATGTGTTTATTCTGTGTACTGTTTTTTAAATGCCTTTTTGGTGTTTTGTAAATTGTTATGATGTCCTGTCGGCCCTTCTGGCTGATGGATTTTATTTGTTTCTCTTGGTTTGTAATGGTTTTTTATTGTATTTAATTTGCATGTCTACATGTAAAAATAAAAATAAAAAAAAAACTATCTGTCACTCTGTACCACTGCTCACCAGACACACCCATACAGATAAAAATTAACCCAACAGTTAACCCACATATCCCCGCTTCCCAACAAATCACTCGCAACCTTTCCTCACACGGGCTACAAATAACCTCAATATAGACCTCTCACTACTCCAAAACTCGGAAACCAACTTACTGTTCCCCCTATTCCACCTTGGCTTTATACAACTCCTAATACAGCAATACAACTCGAAGACAGCATTCCAAAGTCTGCACCAAACTCAGCCATAGCCTCAGTCTTTCTCTCAACAATGAAAATTGCTACCCAAATACCACAGAGATTTATACAGATGGATCTCGCATCATCATGAACAACGTACCCTCGGTCACTAGCGTTGTATGGATACCGGAATACCATCTCAAGCAGGGATGGCGATTACCAAACCAACTATCTGTTTTCACAGCTGAATTATATGCCTTATATCAAGCTCTCCAATAATCACAACATTACCAATCGGGACATATACAATCTGCAGTGACTCCAAGAGTGCGATTCAAGCAATTACGCACTCTTCAACAACATGCAAGGAGTTTGTTTACCCATGTCTTCAACTTCTTCATGAACATCGATTGAACGGTTACGATACCTCTATCCAATGGGTCCCAGCGCATTGTGGTATTCTCCATAATGAACTAGTAGATCAACTAGCCAAAGCAATGCACAACACACCTCGCATTACCCGTCATCCAATTCCCCATGTTGCACGTAAAGGAGCCTTCAAAAATGCCATCACCCAAGATTTTGCGGCGAAATGGAAAACGTCATGCTCACCTTTGTACTATGGGTCCATAAAAAAGAAATGGGAAACTTGGAAACATGTCAGATATAAAAGCAGAGAAATTGATATAGCGATGACCAGATTAAGGCTGGGACATACCAAACTAGCAGCACACAGCTCTAAGTACAGAACAGACATCAACGAACTCTGCATCCACTGTCAGGTTCCTGAAACAGTCGAACACTATCTCCTTCACTGCTTCCGACATTATAGTGCCAGAGTAAATCTCAAACAAGTACTTATTTCACTTAAAATACCCTTTACCATCGAGCATATATTAGGAGGCGGTGACCACTCGTTACAAGAAAAATACCAAATAGTCAAAGCACTGGCTAAATATCTCCAGTCGACCAACAAACTGGGCCACATCTGACCCGCGCCACATTTATACCTGGCGCCACCAACAGCTAAACACAGACAACAACCGCCTCGTCGCAGTACCAAGGATCAGCTGAGACCATAAACACAACACTACGGTGCGGCAAGTCTCGCTCTAACTCACACCTCTGTTCTAGTCGCCGCTCCTCTGTCTACACCACAACGCAACAAGCACTTTTGAAACTCTTATCATCCTCAAGATAAACGCCTCTACCAACATCTGTACTGGTGCAGTCATCGGGAGGACAAACCCTTCATGCAAACTGCACCTACTATCAAGAAGAAGTATCTATTGCTACCCAGTCTCCCAATCTTTATGTTCCCAATTTGAACATCTTTACCATTGTAATCATTGCTGTCTTATATGTGCTGTCAATCTGCTTGTAGCGAGTTAATCTTATACTCGCTACATTATCTCATTATCTTCATAGCATAACTAATTACAGAAGCTACAATCCTTTCCCCAATACTCTCCTCACCTTGTTGGAGGGAGCTGAGGTACGTGTAATCACCATATAACCCAGCGATGGGAGAACAGCATGACAGTACAGTCTCCAGTCAAGAATGTAGTACTCCGCTTGGGCAGTTCTAGTCGACCCAAGACGCTACAGCTTCGACACAGAGCAGACAGCAGACTACGACCGCATCCAGCTACAACGCTCTCGCTCCCCGAGTTCACACACTCGCAATTCCCAATCTAGCCGCCACGCTCTCCCGCATAGAGCTCCACGACTCCGGCCTCACTCAGCTCTCTGCTCTGCTCCAGGCTTCATCTCAACGTCTACGACACTGCTGTATCCAGGACTACTAAATAAATATGAAACTCACTAAACACTGTGTATCTAATCTACCCAACAACGTAACATAAACGTACGTTACATGCTGTATGGTGTCTATTAATCTTGTTTAAATTACCAATCAAGCTATCAATGTAATCAATCAGATCTTTAATATACCACTGTGCTTTAATATACTTACTAAGCTCTCTCATTTTTCTCTTGCAATGTAATTGTTATCATTTATCAATTCTGATAGAAATTACCTACTTAAAATTATCTGTTAGATTCAGACCTAGGGCCGGATTCAGGAAGGTACTTACGAAGGTTTTTCTTCTTAGCTAAGAATGTTTTCCTTCTTAGCGCCTTCGTGGCGGCTACGTCGGTATTCAGGTAGCTACACTAAGTGGAAAAACCTTGATTGTTGCCGCCGAAGGCGGCTAGTTTATTGTGCACCTCATACTCATCCTGTGAGCGGTAGCGCAAAAGCATTACAGAGGGCACAAAAGGTCTTTATCAGACCTCATCTTAGATTATTACATTAACACTTACATCTATCCTTCACACCTTATAGTTACAATGTCAGCTACTTACAGAGTGAGTGCTATTTCAAGAGCTACATATTTACAGTAAGTCATCATACATTAATGGTAGGTCTTATCGCTAATACATAATAGTTTGACCAATGGGGACATTACAGAGTCATGGGGGAGCTTCTGTTTCTTGTTAGTCTTCAAAAATACACTACTTGTTTCTGAATCTCATATGTCGTTCATCTACTGGAAGCGAAATGTGGATACAGTGCAAGTATTTCAGGTAATTTTCCCATGGTAATAAGATAGGTTGCCATATCATACAGAGTGAGCTTAGATCTATCTCTAAATGGCTCAATTTTACTACAATCCAAGATATAGTGTTCTAGTGTGTGTCCCTGTCTTTGTCCACAAACTTTACACTTTACTTCATCTAGATCCCTATACAAGCCGAACTGCCAGAGATACTTTTTGTAGCCAAGTTTTATACGAGCTGTGGCAACATCTGTTAGTCTACTAACTTTGTTACTTGCCCCATACACATGTTTTACTTCACACATTTCATTGTGATGAACAATGGACCTGCTAGTTCCAGTTTGCACAGTTCTACTTTCTTCAAATTCATCCAGGAGTTCTCGTCTAATGACACTTTTAAGGGACCTATTTGATAACTCAATATTCCGTTCAATACTGTCTTTATTTACTGCAGCCTTAGCAAGGGCGTCAACTTTGTCATGTTCCTGCATGCCAATGTGAGAAGGAATCCACAACATTTTTATATTTACCCTCTTGCTAAGTATTCTTATATATCTACGTCTAGCTTCCAAAAACCTTCGTAAGTTCATTCCGGGATTTAAGTGTGGTTTCGACCACTCGTAGCTTTACGTAAACTGGATATAACTCAATTTTTCTCTACTACATAACACTGGAATCGATTTTAAGATTTTGGAACATAAACAAAAGATTATAAGAATTGAATCTAGTGAAGAGGAGTCCTTCGTGTTAGTTATATATGCATTCTCTGCTTGAAACTTAAAGTAAATATGTCTTTTATGATAGAATTAGTTTTATAATAGCAAGATATTATACCCGTAGTTATTAAGTAAATAAACACTGGTGAACATGAAATATGAGTGAAGGTGATGAGCCCTGCCTGATGGGATCATTTACTATCACCAAATGCCCCTGTTCACCTAATAGTAAGGGTGTACCTTAGCTATACATACCCATTTCTAATTTATTTAGTTTGGTTTTATTTTGAAATTAAATCTGGGTGAGACATAAAATAAAAATATGCTGCACAAATGATGTTAGGTAAGGAGAAGGGTAAAAATGTCAAAAACTTTATTCATTGAATACTTAAAGCTATAATTATGACTATATAGACTATTAAAAAAGAGAGAGGGAAGTAGGGGTCCAAGACCTCTTCCTGTTATACAATTTGGGTGTGGAACAAGTAATTATCAAAAGAAGGCACCATGCCAGGAAGGCTATGTAGCAGTAAGGCAGTGAGGGAGGCAGCTACTTATTTGAGAAATGCTTATTTTATTTACCTTATAAGCTGAGGCAACTTATTTTATTTGAGGAATACTCAGCTGATTCCTCTACATTTAGCATGGAACAAATTTGTGTCCAAGACCTCTTCCTGTTACACAATTTGGCTGTGTGTAACCAAACTAGAAGTGCTCTACTAATCAAGGTACCCAGAATGTGGAATGACCTCCCGAATCATGTTAAAGGCTGTACCTCTCTCAACCAGTTTAAGAGTTAAACCAAGTACTGCCTAATTAACTCCATGTAACCTAACTTACCTCCTAAATGTCAACCCATGTCTTGCTATTTTTTAAACAATGCTGTTCACCAACATGTGCAATTGCTGATTTATACTATGTTAACCCCCCTTCTTGTATTTTTTATTCCTTCTTTCAGCACAATTTATACCTAATCCCGATTGCTATTAAGTTTTAGTCTAAGTGTTTTTTCCCCCACACCTTCCCCGAAATGCTATGAGTATTAGTGGCTTTAGGTATTGTATGTACTAGCTCTGTCTATAAATCCAACATTATGTTTGTAAATCAACTATATGCACTTTTCCTGAATAAAATGTATTTATTATTTATTTTTTAATCAGTAAGTATTAAAAGAAGGCACCAAGCTGGGAAGGCTATGTAGCACCATTGTGTAACAATAAACCAAATTTATTTTTAACAAATAATGCACCTGTATTGTAAAACAAATCCTGTCAGCTGTAAAAATATTGATGCAGTTATTTAAATGAAAAATATAATGAAAGAAATATTACTGGTTTATTTTTATCCTATCTTTTTGTACTGTACAGTATATCCAAGGAAGTGAAAAATTGAGACATAATGCACAATTTAATTTTTTTTTTTTTTTTTTTTTTTTTTTTTTTTTTTTTTTTTTTTTTTTTTTTTTTGAGATATATACAAGAGTTGTTACATTCTTGTACAGCCACTAGTACGCGTAGCGTTTCGGGCAGGTCCCTGGAATACGATCCCCAGCCGCGAAGAATCGTTTTTTCATCCAAGTACACATTTTACTGTTGCGTTAAACAGAGGCTACAGTTAAGGAATTGCGCCCAGTAAATCCTCCCCGGCCAGGATACGAACCCATGACATAGCACTCGCGGAACGCCAGGCGAGTGTCTTACCACTACACCACGGAGACTGTATGTGAAAATGAATATAATGAATGATTAGCATGAATTAGCAGTTCAAAAGAAATATGACTATTACATATCAACATGAGATCTTAATGATCCATGGTCAACATGATTTAATAAGGATAATACAGTACTGTATTTGTAATAATACAAACTATAATTTAAAATCTTTATTACTGATTTTTTTATTAAGAAGATTAGGTATACACAGCAATGTGCTGCTACTCTATTCTATATGGAATATTACACAGTGTAGATACAAAACTAGCTATAAGTTTATCTAATACTGTACTCCCATCTCACAGGATGGTTAGGCATACTGTACATGGAATCAATTTAGAAAATACCAGCCTCAATACAAAAAATAAATCAACTCTGACTAAACAACTCTTCTCAATTTTCACAAGAGGTAAGCACTGAATCATGGAAACATTATATTATAATTACTCTTACCAGTTTCTACAAGACTCCTCTCAAACAATGTATTTTTAAACATGTTTAGGTATACACAGCAATGTGCTGCTTCCCTATTCTGTATGAAGGACCACACAGTGTAGATCAAAAACCAGCTACAAGCTCATCCAACATCCTCACCTCACAGGATGGCCAGTCATACATGGAATTAGGAGTTAGTTTAGTTTTAGTTTAGTTCATTTATTATGCACCCCATACCCATCTTGTGGGCGGTAGTGGAAAGGGTTACAGAGGCACATAATGGGCTCAGGGACTGAACCCCACAATTCATTTAGCTAAGCAAATAGTCGCTGTATGCAAAGCAAACGGCGAAATTTCTGGGGGCAGAAGAAAACGTAATACCATATCTGTGACTAACCGTCCATGGTTGCGTGCGCATCACGCTGGGGCATTTAAGCGCGTCCAGGGGACTCGGCCACTCTTGCTGGCCGTCTCCCGGACGTTACACTACAAAACGCCCACCCGCCTCCCAGGTTCCTCTGCTTCCCCTGGCCTTACAGGGGAAGGCGCTATTCCAGCTTGCTGAGGACACTTGTCCCAATTTGCAATGAATTTGTGTTACCTTTGGGGGGTGCTCCGACGGAACCCCCAAAGTGATAAGCCAAGAATACCAAGAACTGGAATTACCGCAGTCTAATTATAGATTTCACGGCAATTGAATTACATTAGCATGATAACGGCTATCCATTATTTGCTGTAAAATTTTTTATGCCCATTCACTATTCATTATGAGGCAGCATTTATTTATCCATTTAGTCGTTATAATTAGCCTATTCTTCTTCATGCAAGAACTTCATTAATAATCATTTATGATTATTTTAATTTGTGGTAAATTTCGTATTAATTACTTTGTAAGTAATTTATATAATAATTAATTTTGTAATTTGTAATTATTATGTTAAGTAATTAATTTATATAATTAATAATAAATTAAGCCCCCACGTGGTGCGTTTTCTTCCAACCCACAGAAAGTTACAATCTTGATGAGCTAGTTACAAAATTCAATATAAGTCGTCACATCAACAATGGGTTCGAGATCGACCTCAAGTACAGGTTCTAAATTAAGCAACTGACATATGTGGAGAGCTAGTGTCAAAATTTATATGTTTGTCCTGCACACCGCCTCCCATCCAGTGGTCAGCGGTGGATAGGTTACAATCACTCAGTTAATTACTACCTACAGTTAGCAAACTGGGGATATTTGGCTAAAATTTCTGGTAGCAGATCATTTTGAATGAAATATTTACACATCGCTGGAACATTGGTTGTAGAATTGTCTCTAAATTCACGTATCTTTTCGCACTCCATCACATAGTGACGGAGGGTGTGCGAATAATTTTGTTGACACAGTTTACATTTGGTCAGGTCTACATCGGCAGATAATGAGAATTCCCAGAGATACTTGTAACCGAGTCTAAGCCGAGCAGCAGTAACATCTAGAAGTCTGCTGATTTTATTGGATGATCCATAGATGTGTGGCTCCTCTTGCATGATAGTATGATAATAGATGGAATTACTGGTGTCAATTTCACTTTGCCTCAGATCTACAAGATCTTGTTGAAGTTCTCGGTGTACTTCTGCTCTCAAATTGCTCATTGACAATCCAAGGTTACACTCAACGGCTCCTTTAAAGGCAGATTCTTTGGCTAACTTATCAGCTCTATCATGCATTCGGAGGCCAACATGAGATGGAGACCACATGAAATGGAATTAGGAGAGAACAAAATACTTAATGCTGATCTATTAGCCTCCACTGGCAAAATCTGGGTGCAGCACAAGAATATCTTCCAATATTCCTGAGTGTATGAAGTAATTACAGAGCTCAAAATACCTCATACCATTTGGTATGAAGTCACTGATACAGGGCAATCACAGATGTGGTGTTTGAGAGTATGTTCTCTCAAGTAGACTGAAAACGTTTTTTTTTTCCACCAAGAGGGCTATAAACCCATGGAACCGCCTACCCGCTGAAGCCGTGAATGCCAAATTCCAGCTCAAACTAGCTCATCAAGATTGTAACTTGCTTAGCTAAATGAATTGTGGGGTTCAGTCCCTGAGCCATTATGTGCCTCTGTAACCCTTCCACTACCCGCCCACAAGATGGGTATGGGGTGCATAATAAATGAACTAAACTAACTGCTCGCTGATTGGCCAACGAAACACAGTAGTGACTCTATCGGCACGCAGGTGAACCAACAAATTTCTTCCTAAGTGCACCTTATTGAATTGCACCTAAGCATCTTCTTAGGGCACACTTAGGAACCTTCGTA
>WNGS01167263.1:64165-69165 GCA_020271785.1 Procambarus virginalis | reverse complement strand
GGTGTAATCGTGTGTGAGTGTAGCCGGTTGAGGCTGTAGTCGTGTGTGGGTGTAGCCGGGTGAGTGTGTAGTCGTGTGTGGGTGAGTAGCCATGTGTGAGTGTAGCAGGTTGAGGGGGTAACCGGGTCAGGGTGCAGCAGGTTGAGTGTGTAGCCGGTTGAGGGTGAAGGAGGTTGAGGTGTAGCCAGGTGAGGGTGTAGCCAGGTGAGGGTGTAGCTAGTAGAGGGGGTTGAGTGTGTAGCAGGTTGAGTTTTTTTTTTTTTACCACAAACGTGGCCACACATTTACAATGCTAACCAGCATATATACATTTTCTTCTGTCCTCCATGGACAGGGTTAGAGATCAGTTAAACATATAGTTCAGGGATTTATTGAACAATCAACCACAGAAGGTGATTCGATACTTTTAAAATGCTAAGCTAACCTACATACGTAAATACATAGATACACAGATTTACGTATGCCCTACATAAAGTGTTCGAAGTGTCATTAATGTGCATTTACAAAGGTGAAATGCAATTCTGATCAGCTTCCATATGTACTTTATACACATACATATACATACACACACATATGTACGTACATATACACATATACATGTATATATACACACACATGCATTCACATAGATTTGTCTCTTTTACTCTGACAGGGTGAGATAGCTGACAGAGACACTAGTGTGCAATTAAGCACTTAATCACTGAAGGTGATTAAGGTGCTTTTACAAGCTCAGGTTATATAGTTACATCACATACATACATTGTATAAATGATACATTACATGGTCAATCTTGGATACAAGTCCAATATATCATCAAGTGTTCCAGTACTCATATAGTAATTACACAGTTCAGCATACCTTAGCCCAGGAGGGCGAAAGTCAGTCAATATGGGACATTCTACAATATAATGTTCAAGAGAGTGCATGTTTTCTCTTTCACAAAGTTGATACATTGTGTACTCGACATTTGAGTTTTGAGAAATCTGCCAGATACGTCTATATCCCAGGCGTATTCTGGCCACTATAACATCACATTGCCGGGTTCTAGTTCTATTAGTCCCATATGTGAATGTCTCCTCACGATATCTATCATAATATTTAATGCTACAACTTTCAGGTCTTTGTGAATTTGTTAGGTCGGTGAGATCTTCATTAGATATTTGTTTAAGTATTCTCTTTGTCACTGCTAATGAAACACCCATATCAATTTCTACCACTGGTTTTCTACAGACTGTCTTTGCAAGCATATTAACAGTGTCATGCCTTGAGATTCCAACATGTGATGGTATCCATAGGAATTTAATTTCAAATCTGTTTTCTTTAGCAGCTAAAACATTCATTCCAATATCACTGAATATTTTATGGGTGTCACTACTATGTGCGTTCAATGCCAGGTGTGCACTCTGCGAGTCACAGTATATAAGTCCACTGCCTTTGTCTTTTAAAAATTCAGTTGCAAGGTATATGCCTGCAAGTTCGGTTTGAGTTGTACTTGCCCAGTCATTGACGCGCTTCATTGCTGTATGTACGAGAGAAGATTGTTCAAATATATTGCATGCACATCTGGTACATCGTCCACCTTCTTCTACAGAGCCGTCGGTATAGCACTGATACACATCGTTACCCATACTCTGAGTACTTTCAGTGATGCTTTTCAGTGTTAACTGTTTTAATAACGTAGAGTGCACACTATCTTCCTTGGGCGCATTTACAAAATCAACTGATAGATCCCAGTTATCCCATGGAATAATTGGTTGATTAATCATTAATTGAGTAGGGTACATATTTAATATTTTGATGGAGTTGGCTACCTTGTAGAACCAAAATACATAATCAGATTTCGTTCTTCTTCTATAGACCTCAGGTGAGTGCAGCATATTAGAAAGTTTAGCTTGAAACTTCATGTGTTGCCTAGATCTACTCAATGCCTTCACGCCGAAAACTGTGCTAATAGACATAATTCTCTCAGTTATGGTAGGTAGTTTTAACTCTGCTCTCATATTAACTATTCTCGTGGACTTTGGAGCCCCAAGGATGAGACGCATAGCTTCATTTTGCAAGGTTTCAAGAGATTTCAGCTCTTTGTCAGTATACAGTGTGAGATGTAGAGCATTGTAGTCAATCACAGAGCGTATAATTGATACATAAAACATTCTAGCAAGTCTCACGTTCATTCCATAATTGACACCAACAAGGACCCGCAAGGGCTTTAATCTCTCCCACAGTCTCCTCTTAAGAGAAGAAAGGTACCCAGGCTCGTTAATGGGGACACCAAGGTATCTGTAAGACTCGCAGTTCTCAAGTGCTCGCCCATCTATATGATAATTGGATGGTGGAATACCACATGGAATGAGGGCACGAGTTTTCTGTACAGAGATGAGGAGGCCACATTCCTCAGCTCTAGTAGCAAAAGCATTGAGCAGGACTTGCATTCTAGGCTCGGAGGCAGCCTGTAAACATATATCATTAGCATAACAAATGACAGTGTCTTCATTATTAGTTGGAAGATCTTTAATAAGTTTATGCATCAGAACGTTGAACAACAAGGGGCTGAGGACCCCTCCTTGTGGAGTTCCCAGTTCAAAGTGTTTGCTCTCTGTGCTTTTAACACCATTAAACAAAACATATGTTGTTCGATTAGACAAATAGCCCTTTATCCATTTCAGTAATTTTCCTTGTATTCCCAGCTCGGCAAGCTGTTCCAGTATGATTTCTCTGTTTGCTGTATCAAAAGCTGCTGCTAGGTCGATGAAGACTGTTTGAGGGGAAGCTTCAATATGTGCGAAGTATTCAGCAAAACAGTGTTGTGTACTGAGCCCAGGCATAAATCCAAACAGTTGGGGTAACAGGTGCCCCTGTATACGATACACGAGTCTGTTAAGAACAATACGTTCAAGCACTTTACAAACACACGATGTTAGAGATATGGGTCTATAATTATCTGAGTATGGTTTGGGAATGGGAACAATGACACTCTTTGTCCAAGCCTCAGGTAATACTCATTCACGTAAACTCATTCTGTACAACACTAATAGTGGATTACCTGGTACGTGTTGTGTCTCGGGCACTTGCCTCCTTGTGCCAAGGAAGGCTGGCCGTTTGGTACAGTTTGAGTGCCAGATGGTGACTCCTTCCGTACCACATCTGAAACACTTCAGATGTGGTTTAGACGGAGCCACAGATTCAGGTTGTTGCCCTGCTTCTGTTGCAGTGTTCTGTTGCTCCTGTTCCTGCTTTCTTTGGTCTCTGGTCTTCTTATACTGACAGTCCTTCAGTGCATGAGGACCGGAACAGAGAGCACACTTGGGTGTTGGGCACCAGCAGTACTTAGGTATGTGGCCTCTGCCACAGCACTCGTAACACTCCACAGGGTTCGGCTCCCACACCCTGAACGTGCTGGGGTGCACATACAACCCACCAAACCAATATTGGTCAGGTGGCAGATCAGGCTTTTTTCAGACTATGACTATTTGATCAGTAGGCTTACCATTCTTGGTCAATCTTCGTGCTCTGTGTACCCCGTCTAATTCATAGGCCCACTCTAGTGGATACCCGTGACTGTACTTGTAGACTAGGTATTCAACCATCTTCTTGTTCCGTGTTGGATTATCTAGAGGGGAGAGCTTTACATCACCTATTTCCCCTTGTAGAAGAGCCTCCACATCCCGCTTCTTCTCTCTTAAAACATACACATATGGGGAGTTGACATGTGGACGTACCACGCCTGCAGAGCCAGGTGGGTACACCACGCTCAGTTTCTTACTCCACACAATCCTGTCGGCCACACTCGTGCTTTAGGGAAGGCCAGACGTGTGTACCGCTCCTTGGTGCCATCGGACGCCTTCCACCCTGTTGTTCACCAGGCTTCTGTTTCCCTTGTTTCCTTCTCTGGCTCCTACTTACCACCTCCACAAACCCTTCACTGGGTGGTGGGGTGACAGTGTCACTGGTCACGGTAGGAGAGAGCCCTGAGGGTCCAGCAGCTACCTCCTCCATACCTGCTTCTTCAGGCGGCATTAATTGTTGTTCTAACTCCTCCGATACCTGGTTGCATTGATAATCATATGACGATGATTAACACGACAAATGGCAGAGCAGGCAGCATGCCTTGCCAGTCATCAGCGTCAACAGTCATAAACCTGCTCTGAGGGGTAGAGCACTCTCAGTGGGTTGAGAGTGCTCAGACGACTTGGATAAACACTTGGATATTCCACTTGGTTGATTGGGACTCGCAGAGAGTAGCCCTCAGTGACTTAGTCTCCTATGTCCTATGTGTGGACAGAATGTCCCCTAAGACAGCCTAACCCTGCTACAAGGGTGAACAGATGCCCAAGTCAAGTGGCCCCCCTGATTTTACAGGTAACCGCATGGGCCACTGGACCGTTCCACTTGACCTGTTGAAATGGCGAAAGAGAAGAATAGAGAAAGTGGGGAAGATAAGTCTTAAAACTAAGAGTGTACAGGTGCTCTGTACAAAGCTGGCATCTGTAATGTTGGTGGCTATGTCACCCTCCCACCAGGGAAGGGAGACCGTTGGGTCAGTGCTCTGACCTCAAGGGTCAGAGGTCCGTGGGGGTCAGGTTACAGGTCCCACCACTCTCCTTGCTGTTTGTTGCCTGAAGCTGTTTTTGATGCCCTGTAGTTCTTGCTACAGAGTCTTACAGTGAGTCCCAGGTACACTGTACAGGTGATGCTGTGTTATTAACACCAGCAATGCATCAAACACTAATGTTTGGTAGGCTTCCCCTAAGGGAGTGGAGGGGGGCAGGCTTAGCCTGCCTCCAAGCCTCAGGCGCCACTCACTAGTTCACTCTAGGGTTCCTTTGATACTAGTGGACTTATGCAAAGTGTCGGAACACTCAGCAGCACAATAGTATTTTGACGATACCGCCCGGCGATCACAGCACAAGGCTGGGAACAAGGGACTTAAGCCCTCGAGGGGAGAGAAGGCGCGCATGTCCTCTCAGCCCAGGCCTGGCCAGTGAGTTTGAAGGGAGGGT
>WNGS01167263.1:15278-53103 GCA_020271785.1 Procambarus virginalis | reverse complement strand
CATGACAAACATGATGTGTTTAATGTTACACGTCTCCACGTGCTGAAATGGATCTCTCAGTGTTATTTGGACACACGACAACCTTAAACACCATATTTGTGGTGATTTATAATACCATCATCGTTTGGCCCTAGGCTCGAACACAACAGATGAGGCCGGCACTCATCTAGCAAATCTACTAGACCAGCTACATAAATTCAAAACCTAAACAAGAATGAACCCACCCACATCCAAGAAGGTAGTTTAGACCTTATCTTCATTGCAGCCTTCCAAAGATGCAGCAACATGGTTCGTTGAGCCCAAACTCACAAGCGACCACTATGGGGGTCTCTCCTGGACCAAAAAACTGTCTCATAAACAGAGAAGAGAAACAAGAGTGAAACTTCATGGCACAGTCTCTGAATACAAAAGACATGAAAATAGTACATCGCAAGGAGGTATTCTCAACCCCCTTCTCAAACTATTTAATGGAAAGATATCAAGGGGGGTTGGGATTTTTTCCATAAAGAGCTGGTTTTTGCACTTGACTGTTACTTGCATACAGGCGAAAAGAGACCCCAATCAATCCTTGATAGAAAAACAGCCGACCTCTAAAACCACACTTCCCTACTGTCGGTCGACCAGCAATGGACAATGGAGTGTTTGCAATTACTTGGGAGATCATCCTGTACGCTTCCAGATCCTGGAAAGGGGTTCAGCGATACCTATATTAAGGGGTTCGGCTCCAAAACTGGCCTTGTTGTCTTGAGTTCACACCCTACTCAAGCCGCCGTGACTACCTGCTCTCTCCCCAGGAAATAATTTTAAGTTTCCGAAACGTTCCTGGAAAGTGTTAGAAAGGAGTGGAATCGTTTTTTTTCTTGCATTAGATACGTTATTTTGTGTGGTTTTAAATAGGTTTCCAAAACTTATACCCAAAACCTACGTACCTATCCCTAATTTGAAACTTGTGATGCCTTTTATAAAGTGTTTAAATTTTAATGTGAATAAAATAGGAAATGTAAAAATATAAAAATATATTTCTACATTTAGTAGAATAAAAGAGGATCATAATAATGGTTGGTTCATCACTTTTATTAATTTTTCATTTGAAGTAGCATAGTGTAGTGGCCTGGTGTAGTAGCCTGGTGTAGTGGCCTGGTGTAGTAGCCTGGTGTAGTAGCGTGGTGTAGTTGCCTGATGTAGTAGCGTGGTGTAGTAGCCTGATGTAGTAGCCTGGTGTAGTAGTTTGGTGTAGTAGAGTGGTGTAGTTGCCTGATGTAGTAGCGTGGTGTAGTAGCCTGATGTAGTAGCCTGGTGTAGTAGCCTGGTGTAGTAGCCTGATGTAGTAGCCTGGTGTAGTAGCCTGGTGTAGTAGCCTGGTGTAGTAGCGTGGTGTAGTTGCCTGATGTAGTAGCGTGGTGTAGTAGCCTGATGTAGTAGCCTGGTGTAGTAGCCTGGTGTAGTAGCCTGATGTAGTAGCCTGGTGTAGTAGCCTGGTGTAGTAGCCTGGTGTAGTAGCCTGGTGTAGTAGCCTGGTGTAGTAGCCTGGTGTAGTAGCGTGGTGTAGTTGCCTGATGTAGTAGCGTGGTGTAGTAGCCTGATGTAGTAGCCTGGTGTAGTAGCCTGGTGTAGTAGCCTGGTGTAGTAGCGTGGTGTAGTTGCCTGATGTAGTAGCGTGGTGTAGTAGCCTGATGTAGTAGCGTGGTGTAGTAGCCTGATGTAGTAGCCTGGTGCAGTAGCCTGGTGTAGTAGCCTGATGTAGTAGCCTGGTGTAGTAGCCTGGTGTAGTAGCCTGGTGTAGTAGCCTGGTGTAGTAGCCTGGTGTAGTAGCGTGGTGTAGTAGCGTGGTGTAGTTGCCTGATGTAGTAGCGTGGTGTAGTAGCCTGATGTAGTAGCCTGGTGTAGTAGCCTGGTGTAGTAGCCTGATGTAGTAGCCTGGTGTAGTAGCCTGGTGTAGTAGCCTGGTGTAGTAACCTGGTGTAGTAGCCTGGTGTAGTAGCCTGGTGTAGTAGCCTGGTGTAGTAGCCTGATGTAGTAGCCTGGTGTAGTAGCCTGGTGTAGTAGCCTGGTGTAGTAGCCTGGTGTAGTAGTAGCCTGGTGTAGTAGCCTGGTGTAGTAGCCTGGTGTAGTAGCCTGGTGTAGTAGCGTGGTGTAGTTGCCTGATGTAGTAGCGTGGTGTAGTAGCCTGATGTAGTAGCCTGGTGTAGTAGCCTGATGGAGTAGCCTGGTGTAGTAGCCTGGTGTAGTAGCGTGGTGTAGTAGCGTGGTGTAGTTGCCTGATGTAGTAGCCTGGTGTAGTAGCCTGATGTAGTAGCCTGGTGTAGTAGCCTGATGTAGTAGCCTGATGTAGTAGCATCGTGTAGTAGCATGGTGTAGTAGCCTGATGTAGTAGCCTGATGTAGTAGCCTGATGTAGTAGCCTGATGTAGTAGCGTAGTGTAGTTGCCTGATGTAGTAGCCTGATGTAGTAGCCTGATGTAGTAGCCTAGTGTAGTAGCATCGTGTAGTAGCCTGATGTAGTAGCCTGGTGTAGTAGCGTGGTGTAGTAGCCTGATGTAGTAGCCTGATGTAGTAGCCTGATGTAGTAGCATAGTGTAGTAGCCTGATGTAGTAGCCTGATGTAGTAACCTGATGTAGTAGCCTGATGTAGTAGCCTGATGTAGTAGCGTAGTGTAGTAGCCTGATGTAGTAGCGTGGTGTAGTAGCATGGTGTAGTAGCCTGATGTAGTAGCCTGATGTAGTAGCGTGGTGTAGTAGCGTGGTGTAGTTCCCTGATGTAGTAGCATGGTGTAGTAGCCTGGTGTAGTAGCCTGATGTAGTAGCCTGATGTAGTAGCATGGTGTAGTAGCATGGTGTAGTAGCCTGGTGTAGTAGCCTGGTGTAGTAGCCTGATGTAGTAGCCTGATGTAGTAGCCTGGTGTAGTAGCCTTATGTAGTAGCCTGGTGTAGTAGCCTGGTGTAGTAGCCTGGTGTAGTAGCCTGGTGTAGTATCCTGGTGTAGTGTCCTGATGTAGTAGCGTGGTGTAGTAGCGTGGTGTAGTAGCCTGGTGTAGTAGCCTGATGTAGTAGCCTGGTGTAGTAGCCTGGTGTAGTAGCCTGGTGTAGTTGCCTGATGTAGTAGCCTGGTGTAGTAGCCTGATGTAGTAGCGTGGTGTAGTAGCCTGGTGTAGTAGCCTTATGTAGTAGCCTGGTGTAGTAGCCTGATGTAGTAGCGTGGTGTAGTAGCCTGGTGTAGTAGCCTTATGTAGTAGCCTGATGTAGTAGCCTGGTGTAGTAGCCTGATGTAGTAGCGTGGTGTAGTAGGCGCATACCCCTAAAAAAAAAGAAAAAGAGATGCAGACTGGAACGGGAACGTCGTTCCCTCTATAGGCGAATAAAACGAATTGCGGAACAGCTTGAGAGTCACACCCTATCTCAAGAACGGCAAAGAAGGTTAGGTAGAGAAATAGAAACAATTGAACTCTAGCTACAAGAATCATACAAAACCCAGGAGAGGCAAAGAGAGCAAAAGGCCATCAGTGAATTAGAGAGAAATCCGAAATATTTTTTCTCCTATGCAAAATCATGATTGAAAACCACGTCTAGTATCGGGCCCCTGCGAAAGGGAGGTTATCTGGAGGTTATCTGTAGATGATTTCGGGGCTTTAGTGTCCCCGCGGCCCAGGCCTCGGCCAGGCCTCCACCCCCAGGAAGCAGCCCTTGACAGCTGGCTAACACCCAGGTACCTATTTTACTGCTAGGTAACAGGGGCATAGGGAGAAAGAAACTCTGCCCATTGTTTCTCGCTGGTGCCTGGGATCGAACCCAGGACCACAGGATCACAAGTCCAGCGTGCTGTCCGCTCGGCCGACCGGCTCCCAGGGAGATGGAACTTTCACAGATGACAACAAAAAAATGAGCGAGTTACTGAGGAAGCAGTACGACTCTGTTTTCAGCGAGTCACTAAATGCACTAAAGATTGATAACCCAAAGGAATTTTTCATGACTATGATAGCAACATCAAATCATATATCAGACGTCACCCTATCCCTATTGGATTTTGACGAAGCCATAAACAATATGGCTTCTGTTTATGCACTCTGCATCAGGCCCGGATTTTTGGAACTCTATATTCATCAAGAACTGTAAAAAAAACACTACCGCAGGCCCTTCACATTTTGTGGAGACAAAGCCTAGATACTGGCGTTATCCCTGACATACTAAAACCAGTAGAGATAGCACCACTCTATAAAGGAGGGAATAAGGCAGAGGCAAAAAATTACAGACCAATAGCACTAACATCGCATATCATAAAAATATCCCTGAAGTACAAATAAGTGAGTACAACTAGGCAAGTACAACAACATGAGTGCAACTAGGAGAGTACTTGTAGTTAGGTGAGTACACCTTAGTGAACACTGCTAGGTGAATACAAGTAGGTGAATATAACTGCATGAGAACAACTAGGGGAGTGTATGTAGGTGAGTACAACTTGGTGAATACTGCTAGATGAATACAAGTAGGTGAGTACAACTACACGAGAACAACTAGGTGAGTACATGTAAATGTGTATAACTTGGTGAGCACTGTTAGGTAAATATAAGTAGGTGAGTACAACTGCATGAGAAGAACTAGATGAGTGCATGTAGGTGAGTACAACTGCATGAGAACAACTAGGGGAGTGCATGTAGGTGAGTACACTTAAGGAGGAGGAGGAGGGCGAGGAGGCAAGAGAAGTAGGAAGTCGAGGAGGAAAGAAGAGGAGGGCGAGGAGGAAGGAGGAAGAGGGCGAGGAGGAGGGTGAGAAGGAAGGTGGTGGAAGGAGGAGGAGGGCGAGTAGGAAGGTCGATGAGGGCAAGGAGGAAGGAGGAGGAGGGCTAGTAGGAAGGAGGAGGAGGGCGAGGAGGAAGAGTAGAAGATGGAGGAGCTTGAGTAGGAATTAAGGAGGAGCAGATCGAGGAGGAAGGAGGAGGAGGAGGAGGAGGAAGAGGGGAGGAGTAGGAGGTCGAGGCAGAGGAGGAAGGAGGATGAGGTAGAGGAGGAAGGAGTAGGTCTTGAAGGAAGGAGGAAGAGGGGGAAGTAGAAAGTGCAAGGAGGAGGACGTCGGGGGGAGGGGGGAATTAAGTGACGGAGTAGAAGAGGAGGGGGGAGAAGAGCAGGGGGTAGAAGTAGTAAAAGTAAGAGGGGAGGACGAAGAGGAGGAGAAGTGAGAGAAGGGGGATGGGGAAGAGGGGCATGTGTGCGAGTGTGCTCATGCGCCTGGGTAGACATGACCAGTGTAGTCAGGACCGTAATGGTCGTCGCGGTGGCCGTGTCTCAACACTCACGAGAGCTTTCACATTATAAAACGAAATGTTGTAAATATAAAAAACCATCGTAAATATGCAGCAAGGAAATAAGACATGTCAATGCATTAATATTATTATGGGTTTAAAAATTAAAAAATTGATGGAAATATTTCTGAATTTAGATGCTATAATGTTAAGGTATTGTTTGAGATTTCGAACACCATCACTATTCCCAGAGGCCCCTGCAATCTGACTTTAAGCCTTGTCTCGTTAACATGTGGGCGCTGCTTCTACACGCCACTACACGCCCTTACACACTACTACACGCTCCTACACGCCCCTCCACACCACTACACGCCCCTACACTCACCAACACGTCCCTACATGCCCCTACACGCCATTACACGCCCCGACAAGCCACTACACGCCCTTACACGCCTCTACATGCCATCACACGCCCCTACAAGCAAATACACGGCTCTACACGCCCCTACACACCCCTACACGCCACTACACGCCCCCTACAAGTCACTACACGCCACTACACGCCCTTACACGCCCCTACACACCCCTACATGCCACTATACGCCCCTGCCAGGCTACTACACCACACCACTACACCAGGCTACTACACCACACCACTACACCAGGCTACTACACCAGGCTACTACACCAGGCCACTACACTACGCTACTACAAATGATATATGAATAAAAATGATGAACCCACCTTTATTATGATGTTTTATTTTACCAAATGTACAAATATACTTTTATATTTTTACATTTCCTATTTTATCATATTTGAGCATTTTAAGTTGAAACACTATATAAAAGGTGTCACAAAGTTTCAAATTAGGTACAAAAGGGGGTCACAAATTTTCAAATAAGGGTACAAAAGGGGTCACAAATTATCAAATTAGGGTTAGGTACGTAGGTTTTGGTTATAAGTTTCGGAAATCTATTTAATTCCACCCAAAATAACGTATCTAATTCATAAAAACAAACGTTTTCTCTACTTTCTAACACTTTCCAGGAACGTTGTGGTAACTTAAAATTGTTTCCTGGGTGGTAACTTGTCCGTATTGCTCGGCTGCCACTTTTATGTACATATTTATTTTAATTTAAATCCCAACATAAGCAATTTATAGCAAGATAATCATTTTAAACTCGGTAATAACTATTTTCCTTCCAGTCTTGTAATATTAATTGGAACAAATATACATATATTATTAAGATATATTAATAAACCAAAATATTGCATTGGAAGAAAAAACTTTCGGTTTGACCGCATCCTGTGACAGTTCACCAAGCCTCTTAATCTTTATGACTTTACTGGTCTACACACACCGCTGCACCCTCACCCGGCTACAGTCACACCCGGCTACACCCTCACCCAGCTACACCCTCAACCTGCTGCACCCTCAACCAGCTACACCCTCAACCGGCTACACCCTCATGCAGCTACACCCTCAACCTGCTACACCCTCAACCAACTACACCCTCAACCTTCTACACCTCAACCTGTGGTAAAAACTCCAGGCAGTATATCCCTTTTTAATTGACTTCAATAAAATAAAGTTTATCTATTTTATTCTTAGGAAGTAAGAATTAATTGAGTGGACTGTACGACTTGTTAAAACTGCCTGAAATTAATCTCACATAATTGTGGGACAATTTGTAGCTTAAACCACTTTAAGATGGCTCCTTCTTAAACTACCAATTTTACCTAAGTTTAATTTATATTCATACCACATATGGTGGTCTAATCTACTATTATTTCAATAATTATTACAGTTATGAACACTACTTCTACAATAATTAGAGTGGGCTTATCTGAGCCTGTAGTATGGGCCTGCTAAGGCTGTGTAGTTTAGCATCAAATGGGTGTGGCCCGCTGCCTCATGGTGCCACGTAATGGCGACTGTGGGAATCTACAAGCGTTGGCAAACAGCTAGGTACAATAGTGTATAGTTCAATCTCCACTCAGCTACTTGCTGCTCCAAGTCACAATTTACCTGTTTGGGATACAAGGAATTAGTAACAGTTCCCTAAATATATCTATTACAGGTGTGACATGGTATATGAGGGTATAAAATGTGGTACACTCACATTGTGTTGGTGTTATTCATACATTGTAACCGACTTATCTTAATACTGTTAAAAATGTGCCACAGATTTAAACATAAAGATACTTGGTAAGCCGGATACTGGAGTGCTCTTATTTGTAGTAGTGGTGTTGCTATGGCAGTTCTTGAGACAGAGTAGGTCTATACTATGTGGCCATTATCACAACACACGAGCACCCTCTGTTATTGTTTTCATGTGAGGGTGGCGTCACTAAGTGACGCTCTGGCTTCCAGACTCTTGGTTCACTTCTAAGTTAATTTACGTTAACAAGAGTCAAGCTATATTATGGTGTTAGTAATTATATCAGTCTTATGAACACTTTTTTATTCATTTAGACATTAAACTGTTTTATGAACAGTGTTTAATAATGTAAATACACGGCGACGTCGATAACGTCACGGAGTCTCCATTCTCTAATTCAAGAGGATACTGACTAAGGGAAGACTATGCTTTTGTGTGTCAGATTCCCAAACACAACCAGCTACACCCTCAACAGCTACACACCTCAACCGGCTACACCTCACACCAAGCTAAACTCAACCTGCTACACCCTCAAGCAGCTACACCCAACAACCTGCTACACCCTCAACCTCCTACACCCTCAACCTCCTACACCCTCAACCGGCTACACCCTCAACCGCTACACCCCAACCTGCTACACCCTCAACCTGGCTACACCCACAACCTGTTACACCCTCAACCTGTTACACCCTCAACCAACTAAACCACCCTCACCCTTCTACACCCTCAACCTTTACACCGTCAACGCCTACACCCACAACCTGCTACAACCTCAACCGGTACACCCTCAACCAGCACACCCTCAACCTGCTACACCCTCAACCAGCTACACCCTCAACCTCCTACACACTGAACCGTTACACCCTCAACTGGATACCCCTCAACTGCTACACCCTCAAACTGCTACACCCTCACCTGCTACACCCTCACCTCTACAAACTCACCAGCTACACCCTCAACCTGCTACACCCATCCTGCTACACCCTCATCCTGCTACACACTCAACCTGCTACACCCTCTACCAGCTACACCCTCAACCTGCTACACCCTCAACTGGCTACACCCTCAGCCTGTTACACCCTCAACCTGTTACACCCTCAACCTGTTACACCCTCAACCGGCTACACCCTCAACCAGCTACACCCTCAACCTGCTACACCCTCAACCAGCTACACCCTCACCTGCTACACCCTCAACCGCTACACCCTCAAACTGCTACACCCTCAACCTGCTACACCCTCAACCTGCTACACGCTCAACTACTCCCTCAACCTGCTACACCCTCCCTTCAAACTCACTGGCCAGGCCTTGGGCTGAGAGGACATGCGCGCCTTCTCTCCCCTCGAGGGCTTAAGTCCCTTGTTCCAGCCTTGTGCTGTGATCGCCGGGGCGGTATCGTCAAAATACTATTGTGCTGCTGAGTGTTCCGACACCTTTGCATAAGTCACTAGTATCAAAGGAACCCTAGAGTGAACTAGTGAGTGGCGCCTGAGGCTTGGAGGCAGGCTAGCCTGCCCCCCTCCGCTCCCTTAGGGGAGCCTACCAAACATTAGTGTTTGATGCATTGCTGGTGTTAATAACACAACATCACCTGTACAGTGTACCTGGGACTCACTGTAAGACTCTCTAGCAAGAACTACAGGGCATCAACAGCTTCAGGCAACAAACAGCAAGGAGAGTGGTGGGACTGTAACCTGACCCCCACGGACCTCTGACCCTTGCGGTCAGAGCACTGACCCACGTCTCCCTTCCCTGGTGGGAGGGTGACATAGCCGCCAACATACAATGATGCCAGCTTTGTACAGAGCACCTGTACACTCTTAGTTTAAGACTTATCTTCCCCACTTTCTCTTNCACTCAAGAAATTTAATATCTTGTCAAACGTGTAAAGCCAGAAACTAAGCTTTGCACTCCCTGACAAGTCTTAGAGATGGTGCATGTACTACGTTTAAAGCAGTTAAGTCACTGACTATGCTGCTCTGCTTACATCCCTCAGTGATATCCAATGGGAGAAACTGAAAGTATCTCAAAATAATGCCCTTAGAATAATGCTGGGAGACCTATATGGACGCGTCGAGAGAACTTAGAATGGAAACCAACTTACCAGCCTTAGAAAATAGGATCAAACAAAAAATAGCTACCATAACAGCAAGACTTGTTGGAACCACTGCCAGACTGCCAATCGAAGACATCATACACAGATCGCTTTCAAAAAACCTTCAGTATAGAACAAATGCATGGACGGATAATCTAGTCAAAATTCTAGAGAAAGTTGACTTGAAAAGGACCATTAAAAAATGGAGACATTGGTTATATCAACACTTTCGGCTGACTACTGCTGGGGGAAGAATCTAGTCTAAAGTTAATCATTGAAGGATTGCCAGTTAAAAGATCAGCATGTGACTCGCAGAGGTTCAAAGCTGTCATAGAACAACAAATGGAAACCATCTCGAGACCTACAACGACTCACATCTTCACAGTCGGATCAGTTGATCAAGAAAGTGGTTCTGCTGGGGCAGCAATTTACACTACCATCCATGAAGCTTACTGGAGCATGAATAGTGGATGCTCAACATTACAAACAGAATTGTATGCCCTAAAGGAGGCCATAAACTATTTAATTGAGAATAATTTACATGATGTCATCATTCATACCGACTCTAAATCTTCACTCAAGACATTGTTATCCAGCCAGCACAGAGATATATACAACTTATCAAAAAACCTCCTTATAGGAAAAGAAGCACACAATCTAGGGCTGTCAGTTACCCTAAATTGGATACCAAGTGGTACAGCCCTAATGGGACGCAACCGGGTTCTTTTCTGATGGTATTAGAGTTTGGGTATCCGGCCCTAAGTTAGTAGAGGCTTTCAAGGGTTGAGTTCAGTAATGCAAGTAAAATAAACAGGGGAGGTACATTAAATACACAAGTTTATCACTATATATATATATATATATATATATATATATATATATATATATATATAGTATAATTCTTTCCCACCACCATAATAAATTAAAAGTCACAAACGGGAAATATTACCACACAATATATATCTTCGTCTCCTCTGAAGACGCTGAACACTAGGCGACGCTCACTTTGTGTAGTCTTGCTTGGTTTCCTATTCCGTGGCACAACCCTCTGCAGGTACCAGGAAACCACGATGAATCTACCCTTGGCCACAGGCCAGCCAAATCACAATCCCACTGGGTGCCCCGTCGTGAAGGCCCACAACCACAGTCCAGCCTGTAGCTGACAGGTACCAATCAGCCTCGCTGTTAGGCCACTTCGCGACGAATACTAGGGTTGCGAGCCTTAGGCAGGAGCCTTGTGTAACTCGCTGTTACTCTCCTCGGTCGGCACCGCAGTTGGTTGTCTCTTCCACCAGCCAGCCCCGGGTACGGCGAATCCGTCACTGCCACTCCTCAGACAGACAATTGAACACTCAGCAGTGCTCGTCCATTGGCGGCTCACTGCTTCTACAAAGCAGACTAGTGAAGAGACCTTGGCTGCCTTGGGGAGAATGATTCATAGTACATCACAGCCGGCGTAGGTTGACTCTGAAAAACAGACACGTCATCAGTACTGGGACATACATGGGAACCAGTAGGAAACATCACTTACTGGCTTAGACACAAACGTCCACCTTTTCGTCCCATAGACGGCGTTCACTGTCTAAGCGCCACCTCACCAGAGGTCAGCAGCGGCTACTTCATGAGCCGACTAGGACAGGAATCCAGCGCCCATTGCCGGCATATCCCGTCATCACTAGATGGCGTTGTCCATGTCGTGGGGTTTTTGGGAGCGGACTCACAGATGGTGTTGTCGTCACTGCTCGGTGCTCCGACGGTGGTCTTGGGTTCGTAATACCAAGTTACATTGGCATTGATGGTAATGCAAAGGCAGACTCACTAGCATAAACACTCACTGCTCTACCTGTTATACAAGTTAAAATCACTCCAAGTTTTTCACAGATTAAAAAGCAAATCAAGAAGAAACACTCCTAACTATCAAAAGTCGCCACATACCCAAAGTATCTGAAAAAAATCCACTGCGATGTGGTTAGAACAAACCACTGTGTACTAGTCTTTCAAGCTTGGTAAAAACATATCCAGAGACATTGCAGTAGCCATACACAGACTCAGAGTTGGTTACAAGAGCTGTCGGGTGGGAATAAACTCAATAGTTAAAGAGTATCGTATCTGTTGAACAGATGCAGAGGCACCACTATTAAATTACTTACTGGAATGTGACACAACTGAAGACCTGCGCATCAAATTCAACTTTAATCCAATGACAGCAGATGCATTAGATGCAAATTCCACAGTGACTACGATGATTAGAAAAGCAGTTGAAAAATGTAACACACTAGTGAACACTGTGCATCTATATACAGCACCATGATAATGTTATTAAAACAAGACTAAAACAAGTTCGCTAAAACAGAAGCTAAAAATAAAGGGGGAAAAGGAGAAATCCTTCCTTCATTTAAAACTTTTACTCAAATATCTCAGTAACAAGGTTATCGCAAATAACTGTACTCATTTATGGGCTCACTATACCCCCGTGCTACATGAACATTTTGCTCTGAATAGCTAAATCTAAAACAACAACAACAACAACCGAACAGTCTGGCGAATATATTCTGAAGTCCAAAGATAAGACAGCTGTAACAATTCTTAAGAATTACAGGAAATGCGACGAAATGAAGGCAGAGGACAAAATAAGGAAAATCATTGTCCTCCATTGTTTCATGCACATGGCCTTATCTCATTTCGAAAATCTGAATTATGTGGTGTCAGCAGAAAGATGCCAGGAAAAATTCCCAAATCACGAAACCCCACAAGTTCTTCTCACAGTAAAAAGACGGATTCCAATAAAGGCTTGATCTTGGCATTTGGGGCGTGTTCCAACACAGGCCCTACACCACATTGCCCCTCAGATGCTTCAGACGTCAGAGATTTGGACATAACATGGACGGCAGCCAACGTCCAGTGAGGTGTGGAGTCTGCAGCCTGCCCCACGACACGAAAATATTCTTTGATAAACACAATGCTAACCTGCCCATTCACGTTAAGTGTCCTAATTGCTCCAAAGCACACCAACCTTGGAACTTGCCCCCAAAAGGCTTAAAAGGATCCCAAAGAACCCTTACGCCTACAGCAGAGCAGCAGTCCCAACCCAAATATATACCAATTCCCCTGCCCACAAAAACAGCATAGACCTTACCAAGACTAAACCTGATGGAGAGGGCACATGACCCTCCACCATGGCCGATGGTGGTCTCCGTCCAGAACAAAGGGATGGCTGGGGGTCACTAACAGAAAATAGTTCAACGTAATCCCCAGCCCAATGCATCCAGTAAGCACACTGGGGGCAATGAAGATTAGAGTGTCCGAGTTTCGACTGATAAGGTCCAAAGAGTAAACAGGCTCCAGACCAGCACAGCAATAAGTAATGTTCCTGCTCAACTGGACACCCTATGGCCTACGATTAAGGCCTTCGTCATAAGATTGGTCGAAAGTTTGCTGTCGACATACGGTTTCAAGCAAACCATAGAGACTCATAACACAATTTAGCACAAGCTCAAGAAATTCGAAAAACCATATCCTCACCTTCATGAATGCAAGGCAGGAAACACAGGTAGAGTCCAGTTCTTCTGAAAGCGACTTTGATGAGTCTGTTTCAAGTACACCAAGATCCTCAACTCCAAAATCATCTTCCAATGAGTTCCTCTGACTCCATGGATGCCACGGTAATATCACCAAATTCCAACAGTCTAGAGGACTTAAGATCCTGCAATGGAATGCACAAGGGCTGTGCTCAAAATTGCAACACTCTCAATGCATAGTACCTCAGCTTCCACAAACCTACCAGAAGACTTCCCAGTCCGACCAAACAGTGGCTCCTCCCAACAGGCCACCTGGCCTCCACACTGGCAACCTAAGGACCACCAGCACCCTTACAGTCGCTTGCATCATGTACAGGCACTAGCCCTGGTTTTATTAGACTAGCGGAGAGGTTTTCTGGGCCAGACAATCAACGAATCGTCAAAGAACTAAGCGTGGTGTACCTAGCCAACGGCCTGGACCCTATCTTCTCCCCGGATGCAAGTCACACTGCCTCCACTACCACTCCGGAGACTATCACCAGGACGACCACGAGGTCGATCTCAACATAGACTCCAGAATCACACAAGACCTGGGCGGCACAAACATAGTATTTCCCTCTCCAGCTCCCAACACTCCTACCATCACCATCCCAGCAGACACACTAGCAGACGAGCTGTCTACAAATACTAACAGCACCACCAACGCTCCTGAAATAGATTCTACCACTAATCCTCGACACCTGAGCCAATCTTAGGCTGTGAGACCAAAGATAAAACCACCAGTTATGGATGTTACGACTCCTTGGACGAGGAAATCTTACTAGGAGCTCAACCGCCACTGCACATATACGACACCTACTCGGTACAAGATCTTCTCATGGAGGCCACCTCACCAAACTCTCATGACAACATGGACATATCAACTCGAAGCAAGTCTTAGCCAAAGAAAAAACGAAAGACCTAGAGGCCTACACTAACCCACCGGCTCCATTACTGGTACAGCCAGCCCTCTGAGGCAGAAAACCCCCATGAAGACCCCATCTATCCACAGATCTGTAATATTTGCTATTGGCACTGGTAATGGCTCGAAAGAGCCTCCACATATGGGCTATTCATGCTTGTGACACCTTTAGTGTAGCTTAATCTTTATTTACAATCATCAATCCTGTTGGTAATATCAACAAATTTCAACAACCTGGGGGACTAAAGAACCTGCAATGGAAAGTGCAAGGGCTATCTTGAGATGATTTCGGGGCTTTTTAGTGTCTCCGCGGCCCGGTCCTCGACCAGGCCTCCACCCCCAGGAAGAAGCCCGTGACAGCTGACTAACACCCTGGTACCTATTTTACTGCTAGGTAACAGGGGCATAATGTGAAAGAAACTCTGCCCAATGTTTCTCGCCGGCGCCTGGGATAGAACCAAGGACCACAGGATCACAAGTCCAGCATGCTGTCCGCTCGGCCGACCGGCTTCCTAAACTCCCTCGTGTGCAGGAGACGGGCTGCACACAAAATTGCAACACTTGCAATGCATAGCAGCAACCAAAGGCATAGACATCCTGCTACTACAGGAGAGCTTGCTTCGAGGCGGATTAGAACCTAAAATCTCAGACTATCAAAGCTTCTTCCTTCCATGGGTCAACGGACAATCCAGGGGATGTACCATCAATGTGAAAAGTGACCTGATCTCCAAGCCTATAACCAGCCCACCCAACTGTGAGCCAGGGACAGACAGAGGTGATGGGAGTATCCATTGAGCTAAGACATGACAAACATGAAGTGTTTAATGTTTACAAGTCTCCACGTGCTGAAATGGATCTCTCAGTGTTATTTGGACACACGACAACCTTAAACACCATTATTTGTGGTGATTTTAATACCCATCATCGTTTGGCCCTAGGCTCGAACACAACAGATGAGGCCGGCACTCATCTAGCAAATCTACTAGACCAGCTACATAAATTCAAAACCTAAACAAGAATGAACCCACCCACATCCAAGAAGGTAGATTAGACCTTATCTTCATTGCAGCCTTCCTCAAAGATGCAGCAACATGGTTCGTTGAGCCCAAACTCACAAGCGACCACTATGGGGTCTCTCCTGGACCAAAAACTGTCTCATAAACAGAGAAGAGAAACAAGAGTGAAACTTCATGGCACAGTCTCTGAATACAAAAGACATGAAAATAGTACATCGCAAGGAGGTATTCTCAACCCCCTTCTCAAACTATTTAATGGAAAGATATCAAGGGGTGGTTGGGGATTTTTTCCATAAAGAGCTGGTTTTTGCACTTGACTGTTACTTGCATACAGGCGAAAAGAGACCCCAATCACTCCTTGATAGAAAAACAGCCGACCTCTAAAACCACACTTCCCCTACTGTCGGTCGACCAGCAATGGACAATGGAGTGTTTGCAATTACTTGGGAGATCATCCTGTACGCTTCCTGATCCTGGAAAGGGGTTCAGCGTTACCTATATTAAGGGGTTCGGCTCCAAAACTGGCCTTGTTGTCTTGAGTTCACACCCTACTCAAGCCGCCGTGACTACCTGCTCTCTCCCCAGGAAATAATTTTAAGTTTCCGAAACGTTCCTGGAAAGTGTTAGAAAGGAGTGGAATCGTTTTTTTTCATGCATTAGATACGTTATTTTGTGTGATTATAAATAGGTTTCCAAAACTTATAACCAAAACCTACGTACCTATCCCTAATTTGAAACTTTGTGATGCCTTTTATAAAGTGTTTAAAGTTAAAATGTGAATAAAATAGGAAATGTAAAAATATAAAAATATATTTCTACATTTAGTAAATAAAAGAGGATCATAATAATGGTTGGTTCATCACTTTTATTAATTTTTCATTTGTAGTAGCATAGTGTAGTGGCCTGGTGTAGTAGCCTGGTGTAGTAGCGTGGTGTAGTTGCCTGATGTAGTAGCATGGTGTAGTAGCCTGGTGTAGTGGCATGGTGTAGTAGCCTGGTGTAGTAGTGTGTAGTGGCGTGGTGTAGCAGCCTGGTGTAGTAGTGTGTAGTAGCGTGGTGTAGTGGCATGGTGTAGCAGCCTGGTGTAGTAGTGTGTAGTGGCGTGGTGTAGCAGCCTGGTGTAGTAGTGTGTAGTGGCGTGGTGTAGTAGTGTGTAGTGGCGTGGTGTAGCAGCCAGGTGTAGTAGCGTGANACCCCAGAAGTGACTCGAACCCATACTCCCAGGAGCAACGCAACTGGTATGTACAAGACGCCTTAAACCACTTGACCATCACGACCGGACATAATGAGGTGATAGCCGAAGCTATTTGAACCACCCCACCGCCGGCACTCGGATGGTTATCTTGGGCATAGCATTTACCAAATCACCTCATTCTTTGGGGCACACGTGAGGAACACAAATGCGAACAAGCCTGAATGGTCCCCAGGACTATATGCGAATGAAAACTCACACCCCAGAAGTGACTCGAACCCATACTCCCAGGAGCAACGCAACTGGTATGTACAAGACGCCTTAAACCACTTGACCATCACGACCGACATAATGAGGTGATAGCCGAAGCTATTTGAACCACCCCACCGCCGGCACTCGGATGGTTATCTTGGGCATAGCATTTTACCAAATCACCTCATTCTTTGGGGCACACGTGAGGAACACAAATGCGAACAAGCCTGAATGGTCCCCAGGACTATAGCGAATGAAAACTCACACCCCAGAAGTGACTCGAACCCATACTCCCAGGAGCAACGCAACTGGTATGTACAAGACGCCTTAAACCACTTGACCATCACGACCGGACATAATGAGGTGATAGCCGAAGCTATTTGAACCACCCCACCGCCGGCACTCGGATGGTTATCTTGGGCATAGCATTTTACCAAATCACCTCATTCTTTGGGGCACACGTGAGGAACACAAATGCGAACAAGCCTGAATGGTCCCCAGGACTATATGCGAATGAAAACTCACACCCCAGAAGTGACTCGAACCCATACTCCCAGGAGCAACGCAACTGGTATGTACAAGACGCCTTAAACCACTTGACCATCACGACCGGACATAATGAGGTGATAGCCGAAGCTATTTGAACCACCCCACCGCCGGCACTCGGATGGTTATCTTGGGCATAGCATTTTACCAAATCACCTCATTCTTGGGGCACACGTGAGGAACACAAATGCGAACAAGCCTGAATGGTCCCCAGGACTATATGCGAATGAAAACTCACACCCCAGAAGTGACTCGAACCCATACTCCCAGGAGCAACGCAACTGGTATGTACAAGACGCCTTAAACCACTTGACCATCACGACCGGACATAATGAGGTGATAGCCGAAGCTATTTGAACCACCCCACCGCCGGCACTCGGATGGTTATCTTGGGCATAGCATTTTACCAAATCACCTCATTCTTTGGGGCACACGTGAGGAACACAAATGAGAACAAGCCTGAATGTCCCCAAGATAACCATCCGAGTGCCGGCGGTGGGTGGTTCAAATAGCTTCGGCTATCACCTCATTATGTCCGGTCGTGATGGTCAAGTGGTTTAAGGCGTCTTGTACATACCAGTTGCGTTGCTCCTGGGAGTATGGTTTCGAGTCACTTCTGGGGTGTGAGTTTTCATTCGCATATAGTCCTGGGGACCATTCAGGCTTGTTCGCATTTGTGTTCCTCACGTGTGCCCCAAAGAATGAGGTGATTTGGTAAAATGCTATGCCCAAGATAACCATCCGAGTGCCGGCGGTGGGGTGGTTCAAATAGCTTCGGCTATCACCTCATTATGTCCGGTCGTGATGGTCAAGTGGTTTAAGGCGTCTTGTACATACCAGTTGCGTTGCTCCTGGGAGTATGGGTTCGAGTCACTTCTGGGGTGTGAGTTTTCATTCGCATATAGTCCTGGGGACCATTCAGGCTTGTTCGCATTTGTGTTCCTCACGTGTGCCCCAAAGAATGAGGTGATTTGGTAAAATGCTATGCCCAAGATAACCATCCGAGTGCCGGCGGTGGGGTGGTTCAAATAGCTTCGGCTATCACCTCATTATGTCCGGTCGTGATGGTCAAGTGGTTTAGGCGTCTTGTACATACCAGTTGCGTTGCTCCTGGAGTATGGGTTCGAGTCACTTCTGGGGTGTGAGTTTTCATTCGCATATAGTCCTGGGGACCATTCAGGCTTGTTCGCATATATATACATATAAAATATATATATTATATAATATATATATATATATATATATATATATTTATTTATCTATATATATAATATATATATATATATATATATATATATATATATATATATATATATATATATATTTATATATATATATATATATATATATATATATATATATATATATATATATATATATATATATATATATATATATTGTGACGGTAACGTGTGGGAATGGTGGTCGGCAGTCTTCCAACTAGCAGGTGTTAGTGCTGGGCCACATATACTTATTTAAATGAAAAAAAGGAAAAAAAAGAGTGACTGCTGTATGATAATCTGTGGTAAGGCAAGATACACAAAAACACAAAATATAATAAAATACTTACTTTAGTATAGAAAACACAAAATAAAATAAAGACGATACCTTGGCATAAATAATATAATGTAAAGAAAAATATATAAAATTATAACAAAGTGAAAAGGGGGAACTGGTTACGTTAACAAAAAAAAATGGTGCTGGGAATATATGCGCTAGCTAAGAACCTCTTATTTGATCACACGAGGTGGGTCAAATTCAGGTGTTCATAGCAGGAGCACGAGATATATTCTGGCTGGCAGAAATGCAAGGGACTCCAACAATAACTGGCGATGATTGTGATTGGCGAGGAACGGGAGTGGTGTGTTGGTTGGCGGCCAATGAGAACGCTGGACGGCCGCAAGTCGCTAGTTTGCTGAGAGTAGTAGTAGGGCAAGTCGACCAGGTGTGCAGCAGGTGCTGGAGAGGGGGGAGGAGGGAGTTGCAGGTGCGTGTGGCTGTCTTGATATATACGTTTAGCCACTACAAAACGTATCTTGCATATTGTTGAGGACGTGATGAAATACGAAAATAGCAGGCTAAATCTCTGATAAGAGATTATCGTCACAACTCTCCCCCGAAGCCTGCTGTTCCGGGTGAGTCACGTTCACTGGAGGTAGAGTGGGAGGTGGAGCTGCCTCTACCTCATGCACTCTGGAGAGGGCGTCAGCGATGATGTTATCAGGCCCCTTGATGTAGCAGATCTTTAAATTGAAGCCTTGAAGATATAAAGCCCATCGCAGCAGACGTTGGTTATTAAATTGGGCTTGATGTAAGAATCTCAGAGGGTTGTGGTCCGAATAGATGGTAGTGGACCTAGCACCGTGCAGATATGGTGCAAAGTGTTGTAAGCTCAGGACGATGGAGAGGAGTTCCTTCTCTATAGTACTGTAGTTCTTCTGATGAGGCTTCAACTTGCAACTGTAGTAGCTGACAGGTAGAACCTCCTCGCCTCGCTGCTGCATTAAGACACTTCCGATGCCGGTACCACTGGCGTCGACATGGAGGATGAAAGGCTTCTTGATATCTGGTGAGGCGAGAATGGGATTAGAACAGAGGAGGAATTTGAGTTGTTCGAATGCAACGGTTTGCTCTCTGGTCCAATTATACCGTTGCTTGGGACTGGTTAAGGTGATTAATGGGGTTGCAACAGTGCTAAAATTCTTCACAAACCTACGGTAATAGGAAGCAAGACCAAGGAAGCGCAGGAGCTGCTTCCTGGTAGTAGGCTGTGGATACTGTTGGATTGCTTGAATGTGAATGTTTAACGGAGCCAGGCTGCCACTCCCTATAACATGACCCAGGTACCGCACTTTACCTTTCGCGAAGGTGGACTTGCCCAGATTGATGGTGAGGCCGGCTTTCAGGAGCTTGTAAAACAATCGTTGTAGCTGGAGCAGGTGTTCGCTCCAGGTGTTGGATGCTACCACGATGTCGTCCAAATAGGCGTAGGTGTTGTCCAAGCCCTGGATGACGCGGTTGACAGCTCTCTGAAAGGTGGCTGGGGCATTGCAGAGTCCAAAGGGAAGGCGATTGTACCTGTAGAGACCAAACGGGGTTATAAAGGCGGACAGTACCTTAGCTCGCTCCGTTAAACTCACCTGGTAGTAACCCTTTAGTAAGTCTACCTGAGACAGGTAGCGGGCATTACCAATGGCATCCAAAATGTCGTCTATCCTGGGTATTGGGTAGGCGTCCTTCACTGTGACCTGGTTCAACTTCCTATAATCCGTACACAGACGGATTTTGCCGTGAGGTTTGGGTACCAGGATGCATGGTGAGGCCCAGGGGGACTCACAGGGGGTAGCCAGTCCATGGTCCAAGAGATACTGTACCTCAGCCCGCATGACTTCCGTTTTGCTCGGGCTGATTCGGTAGAACGGTTGGCGAATCGGCTGGGTGTCAGGTAGCAGTTGGATGTCGTGCTGAGTCACAGTACACTCTTGGGGATCATCTCGAAACAACTCTTGATGTTCTCTGATGAGTTTGATGAGTGGAGCACTATTATCGTCCTGAAAATGATGGTGAAGGTTAGTAAGGATTTCTGAGTTAGAGAGCGCTGTCTCAGTGTCAGTGCTTTCGGAAGGAGAAGCAGGGAAGGTCTCACTGTGGCTGTATGGACCTGTAAATGAGGTGAAATTGGTTAACACAGTGGGAGGAACCCCATGGTAGGGCTTGAGTAAATTAATGTGGCACAGCTGGGTCTTCCGCCGCCTATCGGGGGTCTCGAGAACGTAGTTGAAGTTGTTCCGGCACTCCTTAACACGGTAGGGTCCTGAGAACCTGTTCTGTAAAGGAGAACCTGGGATAGGGAAATAGGCAAGCACTAAGTCTCCTGGTGTAAACTTCCTTACTTTACAGTGCTGGTCGTAACGAGTCTTCATCCTCTCCTGGGCTTTCTGTAGGTTGTTGCTGGCAAAGGAATGGACCCTCTCTAGAATGTGTCGGAGATTTTGAAGATACTGGGGCACATTCTGATGCTCACTGAAGGTGGCATCACGTAGAGAATCCTTGAAAGCCTTGAGAGGTGTACGGCACTTACGTCCGTAGAGCATCTCATAAGGAGATACTCCTAGTGACTCGTTGGGAAGACTTCTGAAAATACACATGATGAGATCAATTTGCCTATCCCAATCCTTTGAGGTCTCATTACAAAACTTTTTTAAGAGTGCCTTGATGGTTTGATGACTACGCTCGAGAGAACCCTGTGAAGCAGGATGATAGGGGCTGGACAGTACCTGTTTGATGTTGAACTCCTCCAGAGTCCGTTTGAAGAGATCACTGGTGAAGTTGGTGCCACAGTCGCTCTGAATCTCCCTCGGAAATCCATACTGGGTGAAGATTTTCAGTAGATTCTTCACCACTGTAGCAGCTGTAATATTTTTCACTGGAACTGCTATCGGAAATCTGGTGGTAGGACACAGGATGGTTAAGATATATGCATTGCCTGCACTGGTCCGAGGCAAAGGACCAACGCAGTCGATAATGAGCTTGTGGAACGGTTCCTCAGGCACCTGGATGGGTATCAGTGGTGCTCTGGGAATGGAAACGTTCGGTTTCCCGGCTAACTGACACACGTGGCATAATTGACATGAGTTTTGACGTCGTTTACCATACCTGGCCAGTAGTAGTCTTGTCGAATTCCATGGTAAGTCTTGTTGAACCCGTAGTGTGACAAAGCGCCGTGGGCCAGGTGTAGAATCGTGGGCCGCAGGCTGGTAGGAATCACTAGTTGTTCAACGTCTGCCCAATCGTCCTCGTCCTTCAGTTTACTGGGTCTATACCTGCGATAGAGTATTTCGTTCTCCATAAAGAACCCAGGAACACTGTCGGATTGGGTTTCAGCCTGAAAGAATAATGGTGTCAAGGTAAGATCATCTCTCTGTAACTTACGGAACTCCACCGCGGTCAGGTTAGGGGGTAGTTTCGAAGGGTCCTGAGGGACAGCGGTAGCAGTAGAGTCAGCTGGCTGTGGTCGTGCAGCTTGAGCACGGGTGGTCACCATAACAGGAGGAGAACCTTCATCACTCTCTTGAACCTTTGCTGGAACATGTTCAAAAATCGGGTTATCCACCACAGAGTTGCTTACCTTGGATATGTCCTTGACGATCAGGTTGTTTGGTTGTTGGTCTTCTGCCAAGTCGTTGCCCAGGAGAAGTTGCACTCCAGGCATGGGAAAAGGCTTTTCCCTGACGGCGACTTGGACTTCACCGGTCACGAAGGGACAATCTAGGTAAACTCGGGCAAGTGGATAAGGAGTTGTAGCAGTAAGGTCAGTGATGAACACAGTCTCTCCTGTGTAGGCGACGTTGGGCACAGCTGATTTCAAGACGATCGATTGTAGAGCCGCTGTGTCCCGTAGGATCTTAAGTCCGAAACGTCCCTCTGAATCTGAACCGTGGGTAGAGATAGTTCCTGGATATAGATGCTTGGTAAAGAGAGAGAGATCATTAGCATGAACACCAACATTCATTACAGGCTTACCGGACTTAGGGTGAGTAGGTTTAGACTTAGGGGGTTCGATGTTACCTTTAGATTGGGACTTACCACATTTGTCAATGGTATGTCCATATAGTCGACAATACCTGCAGTACAGTTGAGAGGTACCTTGATCTGGGCTCGCTTTCTCGTAACTGTACCAAGACTTCTTGCTGGTAGGTTCTGGAGTCAGCCGGTGGATGAGGCTGTAAGTGTCAGCTGACTTCGCACACTTCACTAAATCCGTCTCTTCCTTGTCTGCTAAGTATAGGCGGACAGGGGAGGTACACGTCTCAAAAATTCTTCAACCAGTATGAGGTTGACAAGCTCTGAAAAAGTAGAGACATGTGCTGCCTCCAGCCATTTCATGAAATATCTTCGTTTGGTGTTTCAAGTACTTCGTTTCTTCAAGTACCACCACTTTCAAATTCTAAGAAAGTGGTGGTACTTGCCTTGACGTAGTCACGAAACTTTCGTCGATAGCTTTCGGTGGAGAGAAGGTAGGCGTCCAACACAGCTTGTTTCAGGGTGGTGTAGTCGTTTTCCGAAGCCAAAGTGCTGAGTGTGACTGCTGCTCTACCTGTTAAATGTACTCGGAGAAGGGTAGCCCATTGGTCGTCAGGCCAATTAAGTTGATCAGCAAGGGTCTCAAAAGTGGTAAAGAACACATCAACCTCCGTTTCGATGAACGGGGGCATTAACTTACTTGCATGGGAGATATTGAAACTGGGAGGAAGACTAGCTGCCGCTTGTTGGAGTTGAGCTTGGTGTGCAGCGTCCCTCGCGCGTTCTTGGTCACGACAGTTTAGAGCTGCTTCTGCCTGTCGTTTGTCGTGGTCACGCTGCATCTCGAGTCGCTGTTGGTATAAGGCCAACTCACGTTCTTGTTGTCCTTTGAGGAGTAGGGGCCTCCCTTTGACTTTCTTCCTTCTTCAGTGCGGCCTCCCTTTCCTTGAGGCGGATTTCTCTTTCTTGTTCTTCCTTTTTGAACGAGTAGTGCACTTTCGTCCTTTCGAGGCCACTGGGGTTCACTTCATAGGTGCTATATCTCTAACTGGCACTAGGGATAAAATCCCTGTTAAGGCCTGCATTTACCTTTATACTTGTGCCACCACTTGGGGAGTGGAGTCCTAATATTAGTGCAGAATCATTTATCCAGGTTTTCCACAGGTTATCTGCATGCCCTAATTTGATGATATCTGACAACGTTTCCAATTTGGTGACTGATGAAGCATGCCTGAGTGAGATCTGGGACCACCCAGTTGTTCGCACTGCCCTGAATGAACAGCAGTGCTACTGGAAATTTATACCACCCAGAGCAACGTGGCATGGAGTGTTGAATGAGAGAATTGTTGGGACAGTGAAATGTGTGCTGTATTATAAGGAAAACCTTGCAATGCCAAAAAATAGAACTCCACACCGTTGTCACAGAAATTTAATCCAGAGACAATAACCGATCTCTGACTTATCTTTCCGATGACATCTCACAACATGAGTCACTTAGTCCATCTCATCTGATGTATGGAGAGCCTCTCAACCTTTTTGCGACCCTCACTGATGAGGACCCAAGAGATCCTTCATACATTGGGGAGAGCGACTTTGTTCAGCGTCATAAAGATCTGTTGCGAATAATCAGTTGGTGGAATGAAGTTTGGGATCTGGTGTATTTAAATGCTCTGCATGACTATTACTGTGGGGGCTATCAACCCCTGTAACATAATACAGTTACAACCTGCCGATGTTGCTCTGGTGGACAGCGAAAGCACATGCTCAGAGTGGCCTATAGACCGTATTGTCTCTGTTCACCCAGATAGCCAAGGAATCTTGAAGATATTAAAAGTGAAGTACACATCAGCCTCGCTCCTGTGCCAGGTAAGTCCACTACGGGCTCACCATAGCCTGTGCTACTTGGAACTTTTGTTCTGAGTAGCTGAATCTAAAACAACAACATTGAAGTACAAAGCAACTACTAGCCTCAAGTCAGTAGAAAAGTTAGCACTATTGGAGTTGGCTGGAGAAGAAGTAATGAAGAGACCTACACAACTCTCAACTATAATAAGGGACATCCATCCTGTATGTAATGCCACACACAAGTGCACATTCAAATTAAAACAATATTTTAATAATTCTGATGAAGAGTAATAGTGTTCAGCGAGTCCTAAATAGTGGAATCCTACATGAATTCTCCCTCCCAGAATTATGTGGGAATTTCCTCCTCCTAGATTATTAAAATTTATTTAATTATTATTTAATTACATATAATCCAGGAAAATATATTTTGTTCATAAAATTATTAAAATAAATTTCTCCTAAATAGGAGGATGTAATTAATTGATATATTCATTATGAAAGCAAATGAACTGTGATGTCAACAAAATTATATGTAATAATCCTAATATGGGACAATTTACAAATATTATTCATACAGTCTGAGCACTAATTTATGCTTATTTTCGTTACACATATTTAACTAAAATATATAGCAATAAATACAAAATCAATATCACACCTTCCCTAAAAGTATAAATAATCTCTCAAACAAAACGAGAGAGGGAGGATTGAGAGAGCAGCCATATTATTTGCGTAGACGAGTCACACACTGTGTTTGTTCCCTGAGTTCTTGTAAAATCATGGAATATTTTCAAGTTATACTTCACAGGGACATCGTCAATTATCGGGATGTATCTCGTTTCCGGTTCTAGCACAAAGATTACAGTGACCATTCATCATCTTACAAGTGTAGTTCATGGTTAGAGGTATGACCGGCAGCCGACCACAACGGGTAAGACTTTTCCACAAATAAATTGTGGTATTTAACTGAATTTATATGTCTGTAAATGTTGCATGCATTTTTTACAATGTAACATTCTGGCAGGCTGAGGTTGGAACTGCGTTTAAACAGTGAGTTAAGGGTTTCTAAACTTAGACATATTGCGGCATGGAAGTGACGCCACAAGCCACATAGTCTATGTGGAAGTAACCAGCCTGTGGGACTCATACGTGTTCAGACTGGAGCAACAGCCTCTGAGCCAGATAAGCTGTTGCTCCATATAATTACTAAATCAATTCACTTATACAATTTAAATAACCTGAATTATTTACTTAGTTTAACTAACTGATTTAATTTAGTTTAGTTGAATTTAAATATAAAACACCCATAGTCTGTGTGGATCTATATGTGTGGAATTTAAAAAATACAGTCCACTAAGATTTCACTAAGCTTTTATGAAATAAATATTTAATTAATTTAATTTTACAATTTTACAATGTTGAATTAAATGAAATTAATAAAATTAATAAAACTTCCCCACAAGAGTGTAATTTGGTGCTAGTTGGCAATTGATGTGTTGCTTGTTGCTTTATGTATAATGCCTCGCCGATGTCCAGTCTGTTGTTGCTGACGATTATTTTGGTGTTGTTTGTGAGTATATCTCTGGTGATGGTCTGGTTATGTTTAGTGAGTATATGTTCTTCAATAGGTCCTTGCTGCTTGTACAGTGTTAGGCGTTTTAAAAGGGATGTTGTTGCTTTCCCAATATATTGAATTCGTTGGAGCTGACAGTCTCAAAGTGGTCATGTGAAGGCATAAAATATTGGTCTCTTTCAAGGAGTTATGTTTGGTTTCAGGAGAGCTCCTCATGAGCAAGTTGGCAGTCTCCTTGCTCTTATGGTATATTTATTTAATTAGTTCAATCTTCTAATATTTGGGACTTGCCAAAATATTGAGCATGTCACAGCTAACAGTCACAAATGGGGCTGGTAAAGAAATAGACGACATTTTTTTTTTAACGACTCTTTCAAGTCGTTCCATTTGTGATAGGATTTTTTTCATTAGAATAAACAATTTATTTCCGTTTTAGATTCTATTTATTTTTTCTGGAGCACTCACAAACAATTCAATTCCCCAATACCATAACAAGTATCGTTACTACGGTTATAATTATTTCAATAATTGTTAAATTAATCATAGCACGTTAAAAAGAACTGGTGAATAGCCTCAGAGAAATGCAAAATTTGTTTCCACTAACAGTTACTTTCATGCTATTGTTTCTCTCCCGGCAGGAAATACAGCTCTTCACGTGGCAGTGGAAGCTGGCAGCGTAGAGGCTGTGTACGGCCTGCTGAAGTTCTGCCCGAATCTCTCCCTCCGTAACTCCCAAAGTTTGTGCCAAACTACATTTTGTAGAGTATCTATGAATGCACAGTTTTTTCACTGTATGTTTCCTATTAGGTTTTATATTTTATACATCCGAAGAGATCCAACGATTTTTTGTTACCTTGTTGTGCCTGAACATCCAGAAGTTTCGTAGAGTTACATGAGTGTCATACATAAGTGTGATAGGCCTAGCTTTATTTGTTAAGTAGAATGTTTTTGAAAATTTCTTGGTTGAAACAACTGCAGGTCTTCATTAGTTTTAGCAGCATCAACTCCTCACTACAGCTGAAATTTGTATATTTGATTTTTCATTGGAGGGTATGAGGTATCTGGGGTGTGTCAGGGTTAGTGTTCTCTCAGCTACTGCTACTGACATACACATACAACCATACCTGATGGCATCAGCAGTGACGGGAGACATGTTGGTCAACATGTGCACTGAAGCAGAATACAACCCTATTTACAAACCAGTATTCCCCTGTAATGTAGTGAAGGGCCAAGAAAAGAGATGATGGTGTACAGAAGCGGAATGATTTTCCTTGTATGTAAAGGGGCGGATATTTAATCAATATAATAAGAAAAAAATAAATAAATTACACAATGTAAGTCCACAACAAAATGATATTGCCCACACACAGAGTGGGAACTCAGCGGGGACATGACCCCCACTACACAGAATGTAACACAAAATGAGGTACCCTGGCAGACCTAGCACTCAGACCAGCCATACTGAATGCCAACAAATTATCTAGCTGGGACAGCCACATCGTACAGAAAGATGCAACAGCTTTGCTGGAGGCAACACTAACTCCCTGTGATCATGCTCACCTCACATCTGTGCAGGCTCCCCATGCAGGGGACGTTATTTTGGCAGTCCCTATGACTGTGAAGGGCACACGTTTTGATCCTCAGCAACTCTGTATTGCAGACGCCCTCCGCTTTTCTACCCCAAACCACATTGTATGTAGGTGTATTTGCAGTGAGGCAGATGCAGACGAATATGGATCACACAGTCTGCGCTGCAGAAAATAAGTGGGTTGGCACTCAAGACCCTACTTAGTCAACGACATCATTAACAGGAGCCTTACATCTTCCCAGTGTCCAGCAGAGAGCACAGTAACCTAATGAACTTTAACTTTCCTGCTCTTTCTGGTCGACCTGATGAATCACACTACATCTATGGAGAAATGACTGATGAATGGTGTGAGTACATTCATATCCACTTTGGCAGCCACGTAATCCCCCTCTTTGTTGGTTAAGCAGGAGCTGCGGCAATACACAGTCAAAATCAGTCAAGTACACAGAAATAGATCACCTTTACAATTTTGTTCTGAAAGGTTCTGAGACACGAGGTCCATAGGGAGAATGTGCAAGGTTTCTCAAGGATTTTGGTCCCAGGCTCGCCGAAACAACAAGTGACCTTAGAGTGGCGAGCTTTCTTCTCCGTCGCCTTAGTGTGGAACCTTCTGTAACTGACGCCTGCATTAACTGACTCGGCCACGGTGGAACAAAAGTTGACCAGCCCAGAAGTCTTCTAAGCTCTCAGAGAGGCTCTGGAGGCCCCAAACTGGGACCCATCCAGGGTTTTAGTTAACTCGACCACACTCGAGCCTTCAGTAATTGCGTTCTCACTCATACGCCTCAATAATGAACGGCATTACTGTAGGTGTTCAAAGGAAGCTTCTTTCATCATTCAGCAAGGTAACATGTATCTACAGATAGACGGAGTAGCAATGGACTCCCCTCTTATAGTGCTATTTGCAATTTTTTACATTATATCAATCGAGGAAAGAGTCTTCAGTAATAGGCTAATGCCAAGTGAATACTGCCGTTATGTCGATGACATATTCGTAATAGTAAAAGACCTCGAAGAATTAATTGATATGAAAAGCAATCTAGAAAGAGGGGTCAGGATTACGATTCACCCATGAAAATAGTGAAAATAACAGTCTGTCTTTCCTGGAAATATTAATAATAAACATAGGAGCATTTCTGAGCACTGGTGTCTATACCAAGCATACAAACATAGGATTATGTTAAACAGTAGGAGTGAGTGACCCAAAAGATTCAAAGCCAGTGTTCTCAACGCTTATATCCGTCGAGCCCTTACTCACTGCTCTGAATGGAGTAACGTGAGTAAGAAGTTTGAAAGGATAACACAGGTGTTGGTGAACAATGGATATAGCAACCATAAGATAAACACTAATATATAAGAAGAAACTTGAACAGGTGGTATAATCATAAACAATGAACAGAAACCAATCACCTCTAATAAAATTAAATTACAAATCCACCACGCAAAGTAAACATAAAGAAATAAGAAATAATCGACAAAGGAGTAAAACTCCTAACCAAAACTTAGACACAATCATATACTATAAAACAAAGATCATTGACCCCAATACAAACAGCCCGAATCCGACTGAGAACCCTTTACAGAACTCGAACGTGGTATATATGTACACCTGCCCCCACGAAGGATGAAGCCTACAATCTAAGTACATAGGCATGCGTCGACCAAGCTGACGAGGCGTTTTACCCATCAACTTCAATCAGGTGCCCCTAAATTCACATGAGACAAACCCATGACATCACACTAACAAAAGAAATACTGAATAAATATACTTACATATTACACAAAACCCTATATGTAAAATTATAAATTCTAGAAGCCATTCACATAAAACGTTGAACAACCCACCATAAATACTCAAATAATGGAACTCTTCACTCACCCCGCCATGAGAGTGAGATCAAGACGGAATGTGAAGATGCCAACGTTGATGACAATGCCCAAAAGGCTTCTCCCACTACAACTAACTAATCTTTGTATGTGCTTCTAACCTTTACTTCTTACTCCTCACCTAATTGTATGTATACGTTATTGACCTATGCTTCTTACCTTTTACACCTCACCAATATGTATGTACCTGACCTCGCAATGGTATAAATCCAATACGCCAACCGAACAGTCCACACACTCGACCGGGGAGACATCTCCCGCCAACACATCACAAGGATCAGTGTGGTCGCAATGCGACCCAAACGTCTTAAGGTCAGAGCGACTCCACTTGACGGTCATGCTATCGGGAGAAGCAATACTTTAAAGGTCCTGAAGGACATTACTGGCCTCGAACCCGCTGACATTAGTCAGAAAGGTGAAGATATCGTGCTCTTCTTTTCATGTGAAGAGGAGCTAGAAAAACTCCTCACTAACGATGCCATTCTTCGCAAAGAGCACCACCTACAACCTCACTTCCCACGTCAGTTCCTGGCCGGAAGAACTGTTTTTATCAGCAGGACCAGCCGGTGGATCGCTGAGCGACCTCAACATCATATCATGGTCAATATCGAGGACGAAAATCCAAACCTGTCGGTATTCAACCCAGAGTTCTGCAACACCGACAAAACATCAATGAAGATTACGGTCACCACCATAGCTGCGGCCACCCAGGCTGCCACACAAGGATTCTACTGCTTCGGCCTAAAAATACCACCACACCAAATAAAAAAGGAACGATACCATGAGATCTAGCAGTGCTTTAAGTGCTACGAGCTCTCCCACCCAACCAACAAATGTCAGCACCCTGTCCAGAGGTGCATCCTGTGTGCACTGGACCATCACTACTCCATATGCAAGGCAACAGTCCATCGCTGCTTGCTCTGTGATGGCAATCACCCCGCAATTTCCTACCGCTGCCCCCGCAGACAGGAAAGCATCAAGGCCCAGGTTGAAGCCAAGAGAAACAACCCTTCTACCTCCTCGACCAGAGCCCCAAGCGTTCAACCCACCACCTTAGCTCTCACTAATCGACCAGAAGACTTTCCGGTCTTACCAACATGTGGCTCCTCCCAGCAGGCGACACAGCCTTCTCATTGGGGACCCAAGGTCCCACAGGCTCCTTCACAACCCCCTGCATCACGTGCAGGCATTATCCCTGGTCTTCTTAGACTAGAGGAAAGGCTTGCAGGACCAGACAACCAGCGCTTTGTAAGTGAACTAAACGCATTATACATAGACAATGGCCTGGCCCCCATCATAGCCACTAGCGTAAATCTCACTGCCTCCTCTACCACTCCGGAGACTACCACCAGGACGACCAGGCGGTCAACTTCAACACCGACTCCAGAACCGCCCATGACCCGGGCGACACAGAGGTAATGCCTTCTCCAGCTCCCAACACTCCTACCATCACTATCTCAGCAGCCGCGCTTGCAGACGTGGAGTCTACAAACGATAACAGCAACACTCCTGAAATAGCTACAACCACCAATCAACGACACCTAAGCCTACCTAAGGCTGCGAGGCGAAAGACAAAAACACCCACTACGGAGGTTACGGACTCCTCAGACGAGGAAATCATAGTAGGAGCTCTACCGCCGCATCACAAATACGACACACACACGGTTCAAGACATCCTCATGGAGGCCACGTCACCAAACTCCAACGACAGCACTGCTCAGCCAAAGTCGCAGGCAAAGAAAAAACGGAAAACCTAGAGGTCCACACTAATCCCACCAGCTCCATAACTGGTATAGCCAGCCATTTTCAGCATGGGGGTCTTCATGCTGAAAACCAGCATGAAGACCCCCATCCATCGCCAGATCAGCTACTGGTACAGATAATGGCTCCAAAGAGCCTCCACTTATGGGCTCACCATAGCCTGTGCTACTGGAACTTATTGTTCTGAGTAGCGAATCTTAAACAACAACAACAACGAACAGTCCAGTCCACAGTTACAGCCCCGTTCCTGTGCCAGGTAAGTCCACTACAATCTCACCATAGGCCTTGCTACATGCAACTTTTGGTTCCAAGTGGCGAATCGTAAACAACAACAAACCGAACAGACATTAGAGAACTCAAGACATCAGACTCGCAATTCAAGGACTTGGAATTGAGTGAGTTACCTCTTTTCAATACCTAGGAGACTTTTTTTATATATATATAAATTTCTACCACAGACGTGGCCACACATTTACAATGCTAACCAGCATATATACATTTTCTTCTGTCCTCCATGGACAGGGTTAGAGATGTGTTAAACATATAGTTCAGTGATTTATTGAACAATCAACCACAGAAGGTGATTCAGTGCTTTTAAAATGCTAAGCTAACCTACATACGTAAATACATAGATACACAGATTTACGTATGCCCTACATAAAGTGTTCGATGTGTCTTTTACATAGTGTCATTAATGTGCATTTATAAAGGTAAAATGTAATTCTGATCAGCTTCCATATATTCTTTATACACATACATATACATACACACACACATATATACGTACATATACATATATATACATACATATATACACACACACACATGCATTCACATACAATTGTCTCTTTTACTCTGAGAGGGTGAGATAGCTGATAGAGAAACTAGTGTGCAATTAAGCACTTAATCACTGAAGGTGATTAAGGTGAATTTACAAGCTCAGGTTATATAGTTACATCACATACATACATTGTATAATTGATACATTACATGGTTAATCTTTGGTACAAGTCCAATATATCGTCAAGTGTTCCAGTACTCATATAGTAATTACACAGTTCAGCATACCTTAGCCCAGGAGGGCGAAAGTCAGTCAATATGGGACATTCTACAATATAATGTTCAAGAGAGTGCAAGTATTCTCTTATCATAATATTTAATGCTACAACTTTCCGGTCTTTGTGAATTTGTTAGGTCGGTGAGATCTTCATTAGATATTTGTTTAAGTATTCTCTTTGTCATTGCTAATGAAACACCCATATCAATTTCTACCACTGGTTAGGCTGTCTTTGCAAACATATCAAGAGTGTCATGCCTTGAGATGCCAACATGTGATGGTATCCATAGGAATTTAATTTCAAATCTGTTTTCTTTAGCAGCTAAAACATTCATTCGAATATCACTGACTATTTTCTGGGTGTCACTACTATGTGCGTTCAATGCCAGGAATGCACTCTGGGAGTCACAGTGTATAAGTCCACAACCTTTGTCTTTTAAAAATTCAGTGGCAAGGTATATGCCTGCAAGTTCGGTTTGAGTTGTATAGACAGACAGTTGAAATTCACTCAAGAAATTTAATATCTTCGTCAACGTTGTAAAGCCAGAAACTAAGCTTTGCACTCCCTGACAAGTCTTAGAGATGGTGCATGTACTACGTTAAAGCAGTTAAGTCACTGACTATGCTGCTCCTGCTCTTACATCCCTCAGTGATATCCAATGGGAGAAACTGAAAGTATCTCAAAATAATGCCCTTAGAATAATGCTGGGAGCACCTATATGGACGCGTCGAGAGAACCTTAGAATGGAAACCAACTTACCGGCCTTAGAAAATAGGATCAAACAAAAAATAGCTACCATAACAGCAAGACTTGTTGGAACCACTGCCAGACTGCCAATCGAAGACATCATACACAGATCGCTTTACAAAAACCTTCAGTATAGAACAAATGCATGGACGGATAATCTAGTCAAAATTCTAGAGAAAGTTGACTTGAAACGGACCATTAAAAAATGGAGACATTGATTATATCAACACTTTCGGCTGACTACTGCTGGGGGAAGAATCTAGTCTAAAGTTAATCATTGAAGGATTGCCAGTTAAAAGATCAGCATGTGACTCGCAGAGGTTCAAAGCTGTCATAGAACAACAAATGGAAACCATCTCGAGACCTACAACGACTCACATCTTCACAGTCGGATCAGTTGATCAAGAAAGTGGTTCTGCTGGGGCAGCAATTTACACTACCATCCATGAAGCTTACTGGAGCATGAATAGTGGATGCTCAACATTACAAACAGAATTGTATGCCCTAAAGGAGGCCATAAACTATTTAATTGAGAATAATTTACATGATGTCATCATTCATACCGACTCTAAATCTTCACTCAAGACATTGTTATCCAGCCAGCACAGAGATAATATACAACTTATCACAAAAACCTCCTTATAGGAAAAGAAGCACACAATCTAGGGCTGTCAGTTACCCTAAATTGGATACCAAGTGTTACAGCCCTAATGGGACGCAACCGGGTTCTTTTCTGATGGTATTAGAGTTTGGGTATCCGGCCCTAAGTTAGTAGAGTCTTTCAAGGGTTGAGTTCAGTAATGCAAGTAAAATAAACAGGGGAGGTACATTAAATACACAAGTTTATCACTTTTATATATATATATATATATATATATATATATATATATATATATATATATATATATATATATATATATATATATATATATATATATATAAATTCTTTTCCCACCACCATATATAAATTAAAAGTCACAAACGGGAAATATTACCACACAATATATATCTTCGTCTCCCTCTGAAGACGCTGAACACTAGGCGACGCTCACTTTGTGTAGTCTTGCTTGGTTTCCTATTCCGTGGCACAACCCTCTGCAGGTACCAGGAAACCACGATGAATCTACCCTTGGCCACAGGCCAGCCAAATCACAATCCCACTGGGTGCCCCGTCGTGAAGGCCCACAACCACAGTCCAGCCTGTAGCTGACAGGTACCAATCAGCCTCGCTGTTAGGCCACTTCGCGACGAATACTAGGGTTGCGAGCCTTAGGCAGGAGCCTTGTGTAACTCGCTGGTTACTCTCCTCGGTCGGCACCGCAGTTGGTTGTCTCTTCCACCAGCCAGCCCCGGGTACGGCGAATCCCGTCACTGCCACTCCTCAGACAGACAATTGAACACTCAGCAGTGCTCGTCCATTGGCGGCTCACTGCTTCTACAAAGCAGACTAGTGAAGAGACCTTGGCTGCCTTGGGGAGAATGACTCATAGTACATCACAGCCGGCGTAGGTTGACTCTGAAAACAGACACGTCATCAGTACTGGGACACTACATGGGAACCAGTAGGAAACATCACTTACTGGCTTAGACACAAACGTCCACCTTTTCGTCCCATAGACGGCGTTCACTGTCTAAGCGCCACCTCACCAGAGGTCAGCAGCGGCTACTTCATGAGCCGACTAGGACAGGAATCCAGCGCCCATTGCCGGCATATCCCGTCATCACTAGATGGCGTTGTCCATGTCGTGGGGTTTTTTGGGAGCGGACTCACAGATGGTGTTGTCGTCACTGCTCGGTGCTCCGACGGTGGTCTTGGGTTCGTAATACCAAGTTACATTGGCATTGATGGTAATGCAAAGGCAGACTCACTAGCATAAACACTCACTGCTCTACCTGTTATACAAGTTAAAATCACTCCAAGTTTTTCACAGATTAAAAAGCAAATCAAGAAGAAAACACTCCTAACTATCAAAAGTCGCCACATACCCAAAGTATCTGAAACAAAATCCACTGCGATGTGGTTAGAACAAACCACTGTGTACTAGTCTTTCAAGCTTGGTAAAAACATATCCAGAGACATTGCAGTAGCCATACACAGACTCAGAGTTGGTTACAAGAGCTGTCGGGTGGGAATAAACTCAATAGTTAAAGAGTATCGTATCTGTTGAACAGATGCAGAGGCACCACTATTAAATTACTTACTGGAATGTGACACAACTGAAGACCTGCGCATCAAATTCAACTTTAATCCAATGACAGCAGATGCATTAGATGCAAATTCCACAGTGACTACAATGATTAGAAAAGCAGTTGAAAAATGTAACACACTAGTGAACACTGTGCATCTATATACAGCACCATGATAATGTTATTAAAACAAGACTAAAACAAGTTCGCTAAAACACAAGCTAAAAATAAAGGGGGAAAAGGAGAAATCCTTCCTTCGGGGGCATTAGTTTTGGAACCAGAAAGTTGTTGTAGGGCATTCACAATTTATTATCCTGATACATGTGAAAGGTGCTGCAACTGGGCCAAGTTTCAGCATCTCAGCCTAAATAGAGAGGGAGAAAAAAAAAAAAAAATAAATTGACAATTTTTTTAACAATGTTCAAATACCTTCACAGCCCACAATTGTGAACCATAATCAATTCTATGCCACTTAGCTATGACCTTACTATATAATAAAGATTTGGTAGTGAGATTTTTATCCCACATGTATTTATTACAATAATAGAGATTTTTAAATTTTCCCAAAAACGTATGCAACAAAATGATGTTAATCAATATTTAAAAAATCAATAAATCTACATAGATAAGAAAATTAACTAGTGGTTTTAGGGGCATAAACTCTACATATAATGTGCAAGTTTCATGTAAATTGAATAATAAATAAAGGAGTTGAAGTCAATTATAGTTGTAAAACATTTACCTGCACAAACGAAGGTCAAACTTCAGCCACCTTTGGCTGAGGTTGATGTTGACCAATATCATTCAAAATTTGCACCATTGTAGATAGGCATGGGTTCAATAAGGTGTGCAAGTTCCATGAAGATCGCCTGATTAATAAGAGAAAAATAAATTATTAAAAAAAAAAATAAAAAAAAAAAAATAAATACAAAAAATTAAATATTTGCCACCAGTTTTATAGGTACAAATATATATGAAGTAATACCACAATATAACACTAAAACATACTAACCTAATATAATTGGTCAGAAATATGGGTCCTGAAGGTGGCACTGCAGTGGCACTATAGTAGGGCCCTGCCCCATACCCGGGGTCAGCTCCCTCAGGGGCCTTGCTTGGTTTGGTGGTGCGTCTCGTTGGTTTCTGCATCTCCTTGTCCTTCTTACTAAAGTACCAGTCCCGTATGTCCAGCATGAGGAGTAGCTGGTGCAAGAAGTGAGGCGGCAGAAGGTGGGATTGTGGGGGAGGGAGGCGCGCGAGCTGCGAGAAGCTCCCTCACACTGCTGGCGGAGACGCCACCACACTCCTCACTCCTCACAGTGCGTGATCTACGCATTGCGGCCAGCTAGTACCTTCTACGGAGAGCTCGCATGCATCTAGCCTTCAGCGCTTTCCTCTTGTTCGTTTGGTATGTCATATTGCAGTACAAATAGCCCAAATAACTATTTTGGGAGCGCTGTTCTGGGAGAGCGCGTCAACGATACACCCACTCCCTCAGGGACACACAGAGTGACTGAGCTACATCTCCCTCACACGAGACAGTTGCCAATAAGTGAGTTTATATTAGTTTCATGCATATAACGCTATTTTCCACGCTATTACGAAATATTAGACTTCTACAACGTAAGACACAATACCGCACGGCGCACCCAGGCCGCGAGGACCGGATTGGGGAAACTTGCAGCAGGAAATATGACTCTAATTACGTTATTTATCAAGATAACATAAAACGGTTTGCAGCACAGTGTTGCCACAACGTTGTAGTATTTTTCGTAATTTTTCGTAAATATTCCATTTTTTCTTCGGATTTTCGGAAATAATGCCCCCTAAGGAGTTACCAGGTCTGATTTGTAGAAACTAGTGAACTATGGAGATGAGATTGTAATAATATACTTTTTTTTTTTGAGATTTCATATGACTTGCAGATTAAAAACCAACCTTATTTTAAAATAGTACACTAAAGTACATAGCAAATTGCGAAATTCGTAGCTTTAACTACTTTAAAGCTAAACACTCAAGCTTTGAAAATAAGCACAATTTGCTATTTTAAACAGAATCTGGCAACTCTGATTTAGCATGTAAACATTGACTTGCATTCACAATGTAGTTATTTATTTTTCAACAATTTAAAATGGGTTATGAAAATACACACATTGGTACATTATTGCAAAGGCACTATACTATACATATATAGATATATAAATTGTTGCAAGTCGAGCAACATATATTTTACATTGAACAACAAAATGAGATTTGGAAAAGCAGTATTGCCAAATAGACCCCAGACACCTATGGGTAGTAATGGACCCCATACCGACCCTATGAGGGGTAGTGGACCCCATAATAATACTATGGGCGGTAGTGGACACTATACAAACACTATAGGCGGTAGTTGACTTCATAGCAACCCTCTGGGCGGCAATGGCCGCCATACACATCCAGTGGGTGTTATTATAAATAAATAAATAAATATGTTTATTCAGGAAAGGTACATACATAAAGTGATTTTACATAAGTGGATCGATTTATAGATAGAGCTAGTACATACAATGCCTAAAGCCACTATTACGCAATGCGTTTCGGGCAAGAAAACATTAATATCTAAAACTTAATACTAATTGAGCAAAAGAATAAATGTTTTGAGAACAGATACAAATAAAGACAAAAAAAAGGGGGGA
>WNGS01167261.1:0-10710 GCA_020271785.1 Procambarus virginalis | reverse complement strand
ACAATGTTTTGTGTCTCAACTAGTTGTACCACCTATTTGTTGCGGGGTTTGAGCCTCTGGCTCTTTGGTCCCGCCTCTCACCGTCAATCCACATGTGTACAGTTTCCTGAGCCTATTGGGCTCTATCTATCTACACTTGGAAACTGTGTATGGATTCAGCTTCCATCGATGTAATCGGACTCACTGAGACAAAACTCTCTGGAATCATAACGAATGCTGTGTTTCCCCAGGAGTACACAGTAATAAGGAAAGAGAGGGAAGGTAGGGAAGGAGGCGGAGTGGCCCTACTCATGAGAAAGGAATGGAGTTTTAAGGAGATGGTATTCCGGGCTGTGAGGGTTTCAGAGACTACATAGCAGGCACCATGACAATGGGAGGACCAAGGATAGTAGTAGCAGTAATATATAACCCTCCACCAAATGACAGAAGACCCAGTCAAGAGTATGAAAACAACAACATGGCAGTTAACACTATAATTGAGAGGGCAGCCTCTGCTGCCTGTAGAAATAGATCCCACCTGCTCATCATGGGGGACTTCAATCACGGAAGGATTGATTGGGAGAACAAGGAACCGCATGGCGGCGAGGATACGTGGAGAGCCAAACTATGGAGGTGGTGACTAGAAACTTCTTAACCCAGCATGTCAGAGAACCCACAAGGATGAGAGGAAATGACGAACCAGCGAGACTCGACCTGGTCTTCACCCTGAACGACTCTGACATAAGAGAAATCGGTTTTGAGGCCCCAGTAGGGATGAGCGACCACAGTGTATTGGAGTTTGAGTACCTGATTGAAGAAGGGTTATTGAACTCGAGGAGAGATACTGAAACCAAAAGGTTAGCATACCGAAAGGGAAACTATGAGGAGATAAGAAAATTCCTAACAGACATAGCATGGGAAACAGAGCTCAGGGAAAAGACGGCCCAAGATATGATGGACTACATCACGCAAAAGTGCAAGGAAGCAGCAAACAAGTTTGTCCCAGTCCAAAAGGAAAACAGTGAAATGAAGATGAGAAACCCATGGTTTAATCAGAGATGTAGGCTAGCTAAGCAGCAAAGTAAAAGGGCATGGAGAAACTATAGGAATAACAGGACACTGGAGAGCAGAGAAAGATACCAGAATGCCAGGAATGAATATGTCAGGATGAGAAGAGAGGCAGAAAGACAATACGAAAACGACATCGCAAGCAAGGCAAAGACTCAGCCTAAATTGCTGCATAGCCACATCAGGAGAAAAACAACAGTAAAGGAACAGGTTATGAAATTAAGGATAGGGGCAGAAGGATTCACTACAAACGACAAGGAAGTATGTGAGGAACTGAATAAGAAATTCCAAGAGGTCTTCACCTTAGAGCAAGGAGAAATCCCAGAGTTAAGAGAGGGGATAGCTAACCAGGAACCACTGGAAGAGTTTGAGATTACAAGCGGGGAAGTAAAAAGTGTTTACTAGAGTTGGATGTGACAAAGGCTATAGGCCCAGATGGAATCTCCCCTTGGATACTTAAGGAAGGAGCAGAAGAACTGTGCCTACCACTCTCCATAGTGTATAACAAATCTCTGGCAACAGGGGAACTGCCAGAAATTTGGAAAGCAGCTAATGTAGTCCCGATATACAAGAAAGGGGATAGACAGGAGGCACTGAATTACAGGCCAGTGTCCCTAACCTGCATACCATGCAAGCTGATGGAGAAGATTGTGCGAAGAAAGCTAGTGGAGCACCTGGAGCGAAAGAACTTTGTAACACAGCACCAACATGGATTCAGGGATGGCAGGTCCTGCCTCACAGGGTTACTTGAATTCTACGACCAGGCAACAAAAATAAGGCAAGAAAGAGAAGGGTGGGCAGACTGCATATTTTTGGATTGTCAGAAAGCCTTTGATACAGTGCCACACAAGAGGCTAGTGAAAAAGCTGGAGATGCAGGCTGGAGTGAAAGGGAAGGTACTCCGTTGGATACAGGAGTACCTAAGCAACAGGAGACAAAGAGTCAGTGTGAGGGGTGAGGTCTCAGATTGGCGAGACGTTACGAGTGGAGTCCCGCAGGGGTCAGTCCTTGGACCTATACTGTTTCTGATATATGTAAATGATCTCCCAGAGGGTATAGAATCGTTTCTCTCAATGTTTGCCGATGATGCAAAAATTATGAGGAGGATTGAAACTGAGGACGATAGTAGGAGGCTACAAGACGACCTAGACAGACTGAGTGAATGGTCCAACAAATGGCTGTTGAAGTTCAACCCGAGTAAATGCAAAGTAATGAAACTAGGCAGTGGAAACAGGAGGCCAGACACAGGATACAGAATAGGAGATGAAGTACTTAATGAAACGGACAGAGAGAAAGATCTAGGAGTTGATATCACACCAAACCTGTCTCCTGAAGCCCACATAAAAGGATAACATCTGCGGCATATGCGAGGCTGGCTAACATCAGAACAGCGTTCAGGAACCTGTGTAAGGAATCATTCAGAATCTTGTACACCACATATGTAAGACCAATCCTGGAGTATGCAGCCCCAGCATGGAGCCCGTACCTTGTCAAGCACAAGACGAAGCTGGAAAAAGTCCAAAGGTATGCCACTAGACTAGTCCCAGAACTAAGAGGCATGAGTTACGAGGAAAGGCTGCGGGAAATGCACCTTACGACACTGGAAGACAGAAGAGTAAGGGGAGATATGATCACAACCTACAAAATCCTCAGAGGAATCGACCGGGTAGACAAGGACAAACTATTCAACACTGGGGGGACGCGAACAAGGGGACACAGGTGGAAACTGAGTACCCACATGAGCCACAGAGACGTTAGAAGGAACTTTTTCAGTGTCAGAGTAGTTAACGGATGGAATGCATTAGGCAGTGATGTGGTGGAGGCTGACTCCATACACAGTTTCAAGGGTAGATATGATAGAGCCCAGTAGGCTCGGGAATCTGTACACCAGTTGATTGACAGTTGAGAGGCGGGACCAAAGAGCCAAAGCTCAACCCCCGCAAGCACAAATAGGTGAGTACAAATAGGTGAGTACACACACACACACACACACACACACACACACACACACACACACACACACACACACACACACACACACACACACACACACACACACACACACACACACACACACAGTACCCCATAAAAGGTTGATGCATAAGCTGGAGAAACAGGCAGGAGTAACAGGTAGGGCGCTCCAGTGGATAAGGGAGTACCTAAGCAATAGGAAACAGAGAGTTACAGTGAGGGGTGAGACCTCAGACTGGCGTGAAGTCACCAGTGGAGTCCCACAGGGCTCTGTACTTGGACCTATCCTGTTTCTGATATACGTAAACGATCTCCCAGAGGGTATAGACTCATTCCTCTCAATGTTTGCTGACGACGCCAAAATTATGAGAAGGATTAAGACAGAGGAGGACAGCTTGAGACTTCAAGAAGACCTGGACAAGCTGCAGGAATGGTCGAACAAATGGCTGTTAGAGTTTAACCCAAGCAAATGTAATGTAATGAAGATAGGGGTAGGAAGCAGGAGACCAGATACAAGGTATCATTTGGGAGATGAAATACTTCAAGAGTCAGAGAGAGAGAAAGACCTGGGGGTTGATATCACGCCAGACCTGTCCCCTGAAGCTCATATCAAGAGGATAACATCAGCAGCATATGCCAGGTTGGCTAACATAAGAACGGCCTTTAGAAACTTGTGTAAGGAATCTTTCAGAACATTATATACCACATATGTCAGACCAATCCTGGAGTATGCGGCTCCAGCATGGAGTCCCTATCTAGTCAAGCATAAGACTAAACTGGAAAAGGTTCAAAGGTTTGCCACCAGACTAGTACCCGAGCTGAGAGGTATGAGCTACGAGGAGCGACTGCAGGAATTAAACCTCACTTCGTTGGAAGACAGAAGAGTTAGGGGGGACATGATCACCACATTCAAGATTCTCAGGGGAATCGACAGGGTTGATAAAGACAGGCTGTTTAACACAAGGGGCACACGCACTAGGGGACACAGGTGGAAGCTGAGTGCCCAAATGAGCCACAGAGATATTAGAAAGAACTTTTTTAGTGTCAGAGTGGTTGACAAATGGAATGCATTAGGAAGCGATGTGGTGGAGGCTGACTCCATACACAGTTTCAAATGTAGATATGATAGAGCCCATTAGGCTCAGGAAACTGTACACCTGTTGATTGACGGTTGAGAGGCGGGACCAAAGAGCCAGAGCTCAACCCCCGCAAGCACAACTAGGTGAGTACAACTAGGTGAGTACACACACACACACACACACACACACACACACACACACACACATACAGGCTTCAGGAACCTGTGCAAGGAACAATTCAGAACCTTGTTTACCACATATGTAAGACCAATCCTGTAGTATGCGGCCCTAGCATGGAGCCCGTACCTTGTTAAGCACAAGGCGAAGCTTGAAAAAGTTCAGATTTATGCCACTAGGCTAGTCCCAGAGCTAAGAGGCATGAGTTACGAGGAAAGGCTGCGGGAAATGCAACTCACGACACTGGAAGACAGAAGAGTAAGGGGAGACATGATCACTACCTACAAAATTCTCAGGGGAATTGATAGGGTAGATAAGAATAAACTATTTAAGACGGCTGGTACACGAACGAGGAGACATACGTGGAGATTGAGTAACCAAATGAGCCACAGGAACGTTAGAAAGAACTTTTTTAGTGTCAGAGTAGTTAACAGATGGAATGCATTAAGCAGTGATGTGGTGGAGGCTGAGTAAAGGTGCCGAATGCGGTCTAAACTAAGTCACATATATATATATATTAGCAAATATCTCAAGAATTAGTATATAAATGTAAACGCCTGTATATTTATGAAAAATTAAGAATTCAGTTCAATTTTCAATTTTATAATTGTATGCAGTCACTTTTTACCTGATATACCTAAGGGCCACTAACCCTAATCTCCTCGACTAGGACTGGAACCCGGCGGCTTGTCGAAGGTCCCCCTATTAACCTTGATGATCTTTTCTAGGGATATTTTAAAACTCAACACTGTTTTGGCATTTCGGCGGGTAGATGGTTCCATGGGTTAATAACCATGTGGGTCAAGAAGCATCTGCTGTTCTCAATCCAACACTCCAACAACTGTTTGAAGTGTGTTCTAACAGTTCAACTGACACAATGTTGTTTTTATCATCATGCAAAAGCTTTAGTCCCATCAAAAGTGATTTCAAATATTCTATCTCGAATGCTAATTTTATTTAATTCTTCCTCATATAGAGAACTTTAGTAGTTATAGGACAGCCAAGTATAATTCTGAGTGCTTCATTTTGCATTTTTTCCAGTCTATCAAAACTTTTGCCATTTTGCAGGACTAAAGTTGGTGCATAATAGTTTATCAGAGACTTTATATATGCTAAGTACATCATTTTTGTTATTCTAATATGAACACCGTATTTAGGGCTGTACCCCAATACAGTTCTGAGAGCCTTTAGACTGTCTCTACATTGTTGATGTAACTTACTGACTGCAGTTGAGGTACAAGGGACAGACACCGAGGTATTTGAAAGAAGAGACACATAGTCTATTGGTATGTTCTCTATCATAAGTTTTCTTGGTCCACTTTTCCGATTACCAGTTTTCTCTATAAAATACCTTAGTTTTAACAGCGATGATTACAAGACCAAGGCTCTCACAAGCTGTATGTATAAAATGTGAGATTGTTTGCATTTCGCGGTGGGTTTTAGTAAGTACAAGGATGTCATCAGCATAGCTGATAGTGATGTTTGCCGGACTAGTTGGGATTAATTTTTGTAAGGCATTAATTAGAACATTAAACAAGGTAGGACTGAGTACTCCTCCTTGTGGGGTGCCTGTTTGCATTAGTTTAGTTTCACTCTTGTAGCCTTGGAACAGTGCAGAGGACTTCCGGTTGGTAAGATAGCCCCGTATCCATTGTAATAATTGTCCACCTATATCCATTTTTGCTAATATATACATAATCACTTCCGTATTAGCAATATCAAAGGCATTTTTATAAATCAAATCAGTTTGTCTCAGTTCAGTCATTCTCTCCCTTGCCGCTGCATGCGCGGCCTGAAACAGTTTTAAAATTTGAGGTGTTCTAAGGCTCTTATATGCTTTACCCGTTTGTCTAGCTTTAAGATTTAAGTTCTTTCAGTTTATCATCATCATAGTACTGGTTGTGTCTGACCTGCTTACCGGTACGTCTTTTTGTTTGGTGTAACTCACTATTGTTGATGGTCTCATAGGTTTTATTCACGAGGTCATCATAAAACTGTTGTACATTCTCAGGCTGGTAATTGTTATACCAATGTTCAATGTTGTCTATAAAGAATTTTCTTTGCTCTTTCCTTACTGTTAGCCTGCGTCTACTCAGCTTAGTGTCAGGTAGATCAACATTGGCCACGTGTATTTTAGCTGTTATGGCTAAATGGTCAGACACCAAGTCATTCATAATATTAGTCTCATGAGTTGTATATGACAGGTAAAAGTCAATGTACCTATCTAGAACACCTCCATATATTTGCATTGGTTGATTCTTACTGATAATTTGAACATCATCACATGCATTGAGAAGTGCCAACAATCTTCTCCCAATGGTGTTTGTGAGTTGATCCCCTAATTGTTTGCGTTTTGCATTTAAATCCCCAATTAAGATTGTAGGGTCAGTATGTGTAAAATTAGGAAGGTCAGTATACTGGAGGAGGCCAGTAGGTGCATAGGCATTCAAAACATTAAGTGTAGAGTTACCAACGTGTACCCGGATACCATGATGTTGTGCAAAGTTATCAACGTGTACCCGGATACCATGATATTGTTGTGTAAAGTTATCAACAGGTACCTGGATACCAAAATATTGAAATCCCTCTCGTTGTTGAGCGGGAAGTGATTCATGTGGCAGGGATTTTTTGACATACATGAGACACGTATTTTTTTTATCTGGGATTATAACACTGATAACTAGGCAGATTCTGCAGGGTTTTACCTGCGTGAGTTAGGGTTTCTTGGAGGCAGACAATATCTATGTGTTCAAGACTTTATCTCCCATTCTGTATCCTGTGTCTGGCCTCCTGTTTCCACCGCCTAGTTTCATTACCTTACATTTACTCGGGTTGAACTTTAGTAGCCATTTGTTGGACCATTTCTTCAGTTGGTCTAGGTCATCTTGTAGCCTCCTGTGAGATTAACCCTTTTGAGGTGAATAGGTTTCAAGTATCTATTGTCCAGATGGGCTCCTCCTAGTGCTCAAAGCAATAATTGAACAGCACCACGTGGGCACCAGAGGTGACCTCAATAATAATACATGTAACCTCAGTCAAGAAGGACTGAATTAGCATCAAACAAATGCTGAGGGCAGATTAAACTTTAATGACTGACCAGGGATGCATAGAGCATCTACAGGAGTCCAAATCCTTGACACTCCTTATCCACTGGGTCGCGGAGCTTCTAATACTACTGAGGGTGGTAATCAGAGTAGCTCATATGGTCCTCACACTAAATAAATTTTTATTTTATGTGTATTGCCCTGAAAAGGGTTCGAGTCCAAGTAATCCAGGCCACATACAAATGATCACTATATAAACAGAACCGGCAAAGTAGTAACTAGATGCAAGGGTCTTGAAGGTGTGAACGTAAAGGCACTTGTAGTTCAACAAACAGTTTATTCACAAAACTTAATACTAATGATACATGACAGGAATAATCTGACGTTACGTTAATGTCTGTCATGGCGTTTGAAAAGGCTCGGCTAACCGGAATCACTGCTTCCGGTTTGGACCGCTCGCTGTGCTAACGCTAACTAATCTTAACAACAGTGGGCGAGCACTCCAGACGCAATTGTAGCTCATCACGACTGCAGCAAGCAATACTACAACACAGTGAAACGTCAACAGAGAGACATGTCACGGAGACTAGTCTTCCGTGCAACACTCAGCTAATTACGTTAACACGATGACAGACAGATGACAATTGATCCACTCAATTTCAATCAAAACAGAACAAATGTTTACTTAGTAAATACAATTACGTAATTATGTCACCAAGACATATAAATCAAAACAATGTAAACTACGTTAACGCACACTGCCAACACAGGCTAACAGATCAAAGCAATGTCAATGAAATCACAATAGCTTACGGGAATTAGCAATCCCTGAGTAATCGTTCAAGGATCTGTCACAACTTGACAGCTCAACTCGATTCAAGTAGAATTTACGTTAAAGCGCTCTGTCACTGAGACTGCTTAACAAATACCGATTAGTCAATATGATTACTAATCACCGCGTACTAAAACAAACGATAATCAATTACTTTAAATTAATACACGGAATACTCTTGAAAACTGAACACAAAGTTACACTGACGAACGCCAGATGTCAGATCTGGAATCAATGATAATGAACACAAGAATATTGACGTCTCAAGGATAAATGAACATGGAGTTACACTGACATCTCAAGGATAAATGAACATGGAATTACACTAACATCTGAAGGATAATGAACACAAGTATACTGACGTCTCGAGAACAAATGGACACAAAGTATAACAGTACGGGTCATGTTAAGGGGGCAAGTGGTTGTACTGAGAGGGCCAGTAGTAAAAATCACAAGAGTTCTTAAAATAGAGGAGATTAGATAGGCCCCGGTTCCCAGGGAAGAATGTTCCCAACAATGAATATTTGCTTGGCTAGATTAACTTCTGCGTCTAAGGTAGATCATCTACTCCACTTCAACAGGATGAAAAGATACTCCTAGTTTATTCTTTATTTATTTCACCCTTTAATAACCCCCATATACATTATTACAATAAATCACTTTACCACTCTACCTTATGTTAAATACCTTGGTCCACATAAGCAGGATGCAAGGTTTACAATTGCAACTAGGGTAAAGACTACTTTCCAGACTGGCACTTGTATCATAGGTATCACAGACATTAGCACATGTGGTTACCTTAGTCACCTTAGAGTACACTTAGAGATACCAAAACACTGGCTTAGAATAAACACTCTCTTAAACATACACATAAATAGTAGCGCGGTAAAATCGGAGAAAGGTACTTATCTTGGACATAGGGCATAGGGAGAGAAGAAAGGAGGAGGAGAACAGATCCCAAAGGAAAGGTATAGTCACCACCACAGCAGCCACAGAGAAGAATCAGCAAACAGCTCTCTCAGCCTACAATGATGTTGCTGGCAGATTCTCAACTGATCGTACCCTAGCAATCATCACAAGTATTCCCAGACATTCATTACTAGTTACTTTAACAATCCTAAGAATAGCTGATATCTAGCTTAATATTATATTTAATAATCAACTAGCACAGAATCTGAATACTCTCTGAATAACAAGATTTGTCTTACGTCTGGCAAGAAAGACAGAGATGAAAAGGAAAACCTATGCAATAAAAGAAATTCAAACAAAAACAAAAATTTCTCTGCAAGAAAAAGCACAAAATAATTATCTGAAAGAAAAAGCACACAAAAAGGAATTCTCTGAAAGAAGAAGCACATAGAAAAAGGGAAACAAAAAATTTGACAAGGAATATTGAATGTCATAGGAGAACCTAAAAAAAAACTAAAACATGACAGTTGGTATATGGCTTCCTGTGACTCAGATAAATGTTACTCGTGTAAGCAGGACAGCGCAATGGCTATCACGTTATCCAACCCGGTAAGTGGATAATGCAAAGATTGAAATCCTGTAGGTACAACGCCCACCTGAGAATGTGTTTATTTTTCTCTTTCATCTGGTGTATAAACACCAGTGGGTTATGGTCTGTGTACACTTCCACTATGTTAGCTGTTAGATACACTTCAAACTTTTTACATGCTAACACTAGCGCAACACTTCTTTTTCTACCACTGAATAATTGTGTTGAACCTTGTCAAATTTCACAGAGTAATAGTACTCTGGATGGTCCACTTGATCATCCCCAGTTTGCAACAACACTGCACCAGCACCTGAGTCAGATGTGTCAACGTGAATTTTAAACGGTCTGTCAAACCTTGGACTAGCAAGCACTGGGGCGGAAGCTAAGATCAATTTTAAGTTTTTTAAAGCTTCTTTACAGTCTGTTGACCACTTCAATTTAACAGCCTTTCGCAAGATGTTGGTAAGAGGGGTGGCAACACTGAATAAGTTCTGACAAAAGTGGTGGTAGTATGCACACATACCGATAAATCGTTGAACGTCCTTTTTAGACCGGAGCACCGGATACTTCAGAATGGCACTGATTTTATATATGCCAAGGTAACACTTTTCCTTGGCCAATTTCATAACTGAGGTACGTCACTGTACCTTGGACAAAAATGACACTATTTTGCATTTAATGTTAGGTTTGCACTTTTCAAAACTGTGAACAACTGGCATAACCTAGCTATGTGGTCAGCCCAATTTCTATCAAAATGCACAATGTCATCTAAAAACGTCCGACAATTTGGCACATTTGCGAGCAGAGAGTTCATTAGCTTCTGGAATGCTGCAGGGTCATTATGCAATCCGAACGGTAACACTTGATACTTCAAGACACCATCGGGTGTTACGAACACAGTTAGTTGCTTGGCACGTTAGGTGAGCGGGATCTGATAGTATCCGGTCGAGAGATCGAATTTCAATACGTAAGTGGCATTCCTGATCTCGTCGATGCAGTCTTCCAGGAGGGACAGCGGATAGGCAGCCACGATGGTCACCTTGTTGAGCTGCCGATTGTCGG
>WNGS01167260.1:5046-16833 GCA_020271785.1 Procambarus virginalis | reverse complement strand
CGTCAGGTGAGAGCGTCGATCCTCTCTCTCTCTCAACTCTCTCGTCTCGCGTCTATACTCCTCTATCCTCGTGTACTCTCTCTCTATCTCTCTATCTCTCTCTTCTCTCTCTCTATCTCTATCTATATCTATATATAATCTCTCTCTCTCTCTCTCCTCTCTCTCGTTCTCTCTTTGCCTCGGGGGGGGTCGTACCATCAGACACACATCTCCCCTCTCTCTCCTTGGGCGCTTCATCCCACCTTCTCAGCGGTGCCCGTTCTCTCTCTCTCTCATACTTCTCTTCTCTCTCTCCTTCTCTCTCTCACCTCAGTCTCTCTCTCTCTCTCTCTCTCTCTCTCTCTCTCTCTCTCTCTACCTCTCGTCTCTCTCTCGTCTCCTCTGGTCAAACAGCTTTGATCTTCGGTACATTTGCTCTCACCCTAATCAATCATGTGTTATCCTGTACATGTCCGCATTCAGCCGTCTCAAACACTATAAGCTGTATACTTTGCATCATTCCAAAATAGCTCACCACCATGACTCGTTTATAGAGCAGTTGCTCTTATTATATTATTATTTATAATAATAATAGATAAAATATATATAATAGATATATTATATATATCTATATTATATATATATATATATATATATAATATATAGATAGATATAATATATATGCAATTTCGATCACTAAACACTGATCATCTGTTATGCGGTAAAAACCACAAAATTGAAAGAGAGATTGAACCGTTTTCGGCTTGTTAGGAGCCGTTGTCAACCTCAACATATTATATATAGTCAAAGTATATATATTATATATATTAAATAATAATATATATAATGGGTCATATAATAGTATAGTAATATTTAATGAGATCGTTACCTAAAGTAGCCCAGAACGCACTTTCACCTACTGTGCAAGGCCCGATTGCCTAAGAGCCGAGTTTTCATAATATCTTTTCGACAACCTGAACCTACTAACCTAACCTAACCTAACATTGTTTCGGCTACCTAACACTAATCTAACCTAAAGATGGTTGGTTAGGTCTTAGGATGGTTTAGTTCGTCATATAATTCACGTTAATTTTAACTCCAATGAAACAAATTGAACCTAATACCATAATGAAATGAGTAGCTTAATCATTTTATTAGAAAAAAATTTGAGAAAATTATTAATTCACAAAAACTTGGCTTATTAGGTTCAACTCGGCTTTGCATAGTAGGCCAAAAGTAGAGTTCTTGGCTACTGTACGACATATATTTATATATAATATCATATATAGATATATATATATATATATATATATATATATATATATATATATATATATACATATATATATATAGTGTGTTATCCGTGAATAATAATGTGAATAATCAGACAACACAACACACACACACACACACATATAATATATATATATATATATATAAATATATTATATATATATATATAATAGATATTTAATTATATATATATATATGCCTCTTCTCAACTACCCTTCTCTTTTCCTCTACTCTCTCTCTCTCTCTCTCTCTCTCTCATCTCTCTCTCTCTCTCTCCTCTCCCTCTCTCTCTCTCTCTCTCTCTCTGTCTCTGCCTCTCCTGCCTTCATCTTCCCCTACCTCTCCCCTCACACCACAGAACACCGTAAGTGTTTGAATGTTTGTAATTAGTGTGTCAGTCCACGTCTTAAGAACAACACTGCCAGCACGTCGCAGCGACACTAATTCATTCTCGACCAAGCCGGATGTTTTGTCCAGCATTTGATATTAGGGTCCACGTTAATTAATGTTCCACATGTTACCATCCTTTTCCTGACTCGTTCTGGTTTTGTAATGTAGTTTTTTGATTTTCAGTGTTCTCCAAGTGTATAGTGATGTTAATTTGTATTATACGAAAGCTAATTTGTTTTTATATATATTTTTTTTTATTTTATAAATTTCTATGATTTTGTGTGAGGTAAATGAGTTCTGAGGAGACGAGAATTAATTAGTTTCTTATAATAATTTAGCTCATATTTTTGCAATAGAATTCTTCGGATAATTTTAATTATTCATTTGATCAATTATTTCGTGGAGAGGGGAGGAAATTAAATATCCCAATTTGTGACTTATTAGAATATTACAATTCAAAGTAATTGTTATTTTATTATTTGTAACATATTAGTTAAACAGCTCTTTTATTCTTAAACTATAAATTAGTTTGCAGTTATCTGTAGCTATGGTAATTTATCCTTCGTCTGTATATCTATTACTGATATAATTAATTTATTTTAAGATTAGATTAAGGAACGAACTGAGTAAATACTGTTTCAAAAGAGAGTGATTGATTTACGGAAAAAATCCCTTGGTAACATAATAAACGTGGATCGGTGGATTGTTTCAAGCGTAGGTTAGACATGTATGAAGTGAGTTTGGTGGACAAATATAGTAGTTACCCCTTTGGGTAGCTCCTACCACAGCTTGGATGTCACTTGGTCAACTGACGGCCACCTGGCTGTCACCTGGCTGACACCTGGCTGACACCTGGACTGTCACCTGGGTGTCACCTGCGTGTCACCTGGGATCACCTGGCTGTCACCTGGCTATATTCCTATATTGTTTGCCTCACGTCCGTCGGTCACAGTTTTCAACGACGTTTTCATATTTTTGTCTCATGTCATTAAAACACCAAGAAAATCAATATAATCTTTGGGAAGAAAAAGGATGAATCGTCAATTTGAGGTCTCACAACTGACTCATGACTCATCTACTTGATATAAAGATTAGTTTGTCTACGATTGGTCACGCGCTTGAGACGATATGCACAATCTTCGCATGTTTGTAAATCCTGGGAAGAGAGTGTGGTGTGTGTTGCTCTAAAAATACTTTTCGCCAAGCAAAATTCAAGACTTGTTTTAATGTGTAAATAAGAGACAAAATATAGAATTTTTTCATATACAGCTTAAAAGTTCCAATTTTTGTTTTAGATTAGAGTTTGTTTTGCGCCATGTTTTTTTTGTGTGTGACAATATTATATTATTTTGCAATGAAATATTCATATATTTTTTTGGAAAGGTAGAGGAGGGAGAAGAGGGAGGGAGTTGATATTGGGGGGAGAAGGAAGGAAAGGAGGGAGAGGGAGTGAGGGGATAGGGGGGGGGGGGGTGTGGGGAGGGGGTGGGGTCGATGGGGGAGGGGATTAAGGGAGGGGATGAGAAGGGGGGAAGGGAAAGGGGGGGGGAGGGGGGGGGAAAGGGCTAGTTGGATGTGTTAAAGGGGGAGGAGAAAAAAGTAAGGAGAATTGTGGAGGGGCGGTGTGTGTGGGAGGGGGAAGGAAAGGAGGTGAAAAAGGGTTGGGGGGATGGGGAGTGGCTGGAGAGGGGGTTGTGGTGGGAAAAGAAGAGGGAAAAGTGGAAAAGAAAAAAAAGATAGAGGGGATGGGGGGGAATAGGGGGTAAAAGGGGGTGGAGAAGGTATAAGAGTAGAGGTGGGAGAGTGTGATTCCATCGTTTGCTCTCCCCTGCCCTTTTCAGTAGAGGGATGTTGATGCAATTGGATATGGAGGGAAAAGAGATAGTGGGAGGAAATGTTGTTGGAGAGGGGAATTTTACTCTTTCCATCGTAGTCACTCTTATTTCCTCTGTTCTGATTCACCTTTCTTCCTCTTTTCCCTTTTTGGGGGGGGTGGGGAGAGGGGAGGAAAGATAAGGAGGATTAGTAGATAAGTGAAAAAAAAAAGGATATGAAGATGAAGAGTTGGGTGAGTTGAGGGGGAGTGCTTTTGCTGTGAAGATAGTGGAGTAAGAAGTGGGTAACTTCGTTTAGACCGGTTTTTTATTTTCGAAGGGAAGGGAGAAAAGTGGTGGAGGGGGAAGTGGTTGGGCTGGGATAGAAAGGTGGGATGCTACCTCATCCTCTTACTTCTTATCGTCCTTAGGATAGGCATGAGGTATGGATAAATAGGAAGCATAGGTGGGAAGGAAATGTAATGTTAGGAAGGTAATGTAGTAAAGGGGAGAAGTGTAAGACTGGGGAACTAAAGAGTAGGGGAGAGATAGAAAGTGGACGAGGAAGGTAAAAGAGAAGGAGGATGGTGAAAGAGAGGGTGTGTGATGAAGGGGGGGTTGTGTACAAATGGGAAAGAAGAGAGTGAAATAAGAAGAGAAGGGGGTATGAAAAAGAAAAGGGGAGAGGGGAAAGGAAAAGTAATGGAAGGGAGAGATGAGAAAGGGTGAAATAATAGCTGTGGTGAGAGGTTGTGAGAGTGGGAAGTTAAGAGGGAAGGAGGAGGATAAAGAAAATTGAAGAGGGCTGAAAATAATTAGCTGAGTAGAATATAGATTGAAAAGGAATAAGGAATGTAAAAGGAAAAGGGAGTGGGTCAAAAATAAGAGAGGGTAAGAGGGAGGGGGTTATATGGGAGAAAGGTGGGGGGTGGGAAGGAAATGAGGGAGATGGGAGAGGGGATAATGAAAAAAAAGAAAGGTAAAAAAAAGAGAAGACGGAGTGGTGGAAGGAGGGAAGGGGGAGGTGAGGCTAGAAGTTAACGTGGTGGGATGAGGTAGGGGGGGGGATAGGAAAAGTGGGGAGGAGGGAGGGATCGGTGATGGGAGTGGGTAGGGAGGTGAGAAGGACAGGAGGGGATGAGTGAAAGGGTTAGGGTGAAGTGGGAGTAGGGGAAGAAGAAGTAAAAGGAGGGAGGTAAGGAGAAGGGGAAGAGAAAAAGAAAAGTAAGAAATCGATAGCGAGAAGGGAGAGAAGGGGGGTAATGTGATGGATGGAATTATGGGAAGGGAGAGAAGAGTTGGGGAATTAAAAAGAGTGGGTACTAATTGTAGGAAATGGAGTGGAAATCTTTTGTTTCTCCATTTCGAGAAATTGAAAGAAACTGAAGGCTTTTGGAGAAATTCATAAAGAATTGCCTCCAGAACGGCAACTATTAGACTGTCGCACGGATGACAAATTTGAATCCTATAAATTGATTTTCACAGTAGAAAAAAAATAAAAACAATATCCCATGATATTTACAGCACAAGTCCAAACTCACTCACCTTGAAAAAATTAAAAAAAAAAAAAAAACACAATTAAAACATATATTAAGAATATGTGGAATTCATGTATTCATCATAAATAGACAGCATAAAGACATCAGCTAAAAAAAAATTGTAATCTACTCGGAAAACGTTTAATAACCAGACTGATCAGGGCTTAATTAACAACAGTGCAAACCAGACATGACAAAAAGGCTGACCTCATGGGTAAAGGGAACCCCAACTCTTAGTTGGGTTTTTTTCTGTTGTGATGTTGCAACATTGAGCATGGCATCAGCATTGGGCCCTTTTTTTTTTAATTGGGTCTGGTTTTAGGGGTTGGGTCTGCAAGGGCTTCCCATTGATTTGAACATTGAATAACAGCAGGATTAGACCTTGTGTAAGAAATGGTATTTTTAATATGTTTGTAAAAGCATGGTGTAATTAGACCATCTGAAGGAATGGAGAAGTACGATGTCGACGCCATCTGTTGAGGAAGCCTGTCAATAGCTGGAAAGTCCGCCATGTGTTGCTTGAGACCCCTGCCAGTGTATTGCTGGAGACCCCTGCCAGGTGTTGCTGTTGTAGACCCCACACAGTGTGGTGCTGGTGACCCCTCCAGTGTGTTTCTGGGTGACCACCTGCCAGTGTGTTGCTGGAGACCCCTGCCATTGTGTTGCTGAGACCCCTGCCATTGGGTTGCTGGAGACCCCGCCAGTGTGTGCTGGAGACCCCCTGCCAGTGTGGTTGCTATGACCCCTGCCAGTGTGTGCTGGTGACCCCTGCCATGGTTTGCGATACCCTGCCAGTGGGTTTGCTGGAAACCCCCTCCAGTTTGGTGCTGGATACCCCTGCCGTGTGTTTGCTGAGACCCCTGCCAGTGTGTTTGTCTGGAGACCCCTGCCAGTTGTTTGCTGGAACCCCTGCCATGTGGTGCTGAGACACCTGCTAGTGTGTTGCTGAGACCCCTGCACGTGTGTTGCTGGAGACCCCTGCCAGTGTGTTGCTGTAGACCCCTGCCAGTATGTTGGCGGTGACCCCGGACAGTAGGTTGCTGGAGACCCCTGCCAGTAATGCTGGAGACCCCTGCCAGTGTGTTGCTGTAGATCTCTGTCAATGTGTTGCTGTAGACCCTGCCAGCGTGTTGCCGGAAATCCCTGCCAGCGTGTTGCTAGGGTTACCCCTGCCAGTGTGTTGCTGTGAGACCCCTGCCAGTGTTGGGGGGGGGGGGTGCTGGAAACCCCTGCCGTGATGTTCTGGAAGACCCCTGCCCATTGGTGTTGCTGAGACCCTGCCAGTTTGTTTGCTGAGACCCCTGCCAGTGTGGTTGCTGGAGACACACTGCCAGTGTGTTTTGCTGGAGACCCCTGCCAGTGTGTTTGCTGGAGACCCCTGCCAGTGTGTTGCTGGAGACCCCTGCCCAGGTTTTTGCCTGGAGACCCCTTGTAGTGTGTTGCTGGAGACCCCTGCCAGTGTGTTGCTGGAGACCCCCCTTCCAGTGTGTTTGCTGGGGACCCCTGCCGTGTGTTGCTGGAAACCCCTGTCACTGTGTTGCTGAACCACTGCATTGTGTTGCTGGAGACCCCTGCCATGTGTTTCTGTGACACCTGCCAGTGTGTTGCTGGAGACCCCTGCCAGGTTTTTGCTGAGACCCCTGCAAGTGTGTTGCTGGAGACCCCTGCCAGAGTTTTGCAGGAGACCCTCCAGTGTGTTGCTGGAGACCCCGCCAGTGTTGGTTTCTGGAGACCCCTGCAAGCGTGTTTGCTGGTGACCGCTGCCAGAGTGTTGCTGGAGACCCCTGCTAGAGTGTTTGCTGGAGACCCCTGCCAGAAGTGTTGCTGGAGACCCTGCAGAGTGTTGTGGAGACCCCTGCCAGTATAGTGCTGGAGACCCCCTGTAGTGTGTTGCTGGAGACCCCTGCAGAGTGTTGCTGGAGACCCCTGCCAGTGTGTTGCTGGTGACCCCTTCCAGTGTGTTGCTGGAGACCCTGCCATTGTGTTTTGCGGAGACCCATGCCATGTGTTGCGGAGACCCCTTCCAGTGTTGCTGAGACCCCTGACAGTGTGTTGCTGGAGACACTGCCAAGTGTGTTGCTGGAGACCCCTGCCAGTGTGTGCTGGAGACCCCTGCCAGTGTTTGCTGGAGACCCCCTACCAGTGTGTTTGCTGGAGACCCTGTCAGTGTGTTGCTGGAGACCCTGCCGTGGTGTTTATGGAGACCCCTGCCAGAGTGTTGCTGGAGACCCCTTCCAGTGTTGTGCAGAGAGTAGAAGTGGTGTTTTTTGGCACCGTGAAGATACTGTGCAGAGGACTGGCCCATGATTTAATGAGAAGATGAACTTGCCGCCGGCATGAGGACCATAGAATACAGACTCAGGGAGGGAACCTTGATTGGTGTACGGCAGGTTAAGTGAGGCTGAGCCACTACCAGAATATTCAGATGCAAACTCTGTGATAAACCTTTAAGTCATTCACTAGAACACTATATTGTTGAATGTTAACCGTAACATCAGTACTCAACCCCTCGTCATCGTGTATAGTCTCGAATGCAGTCTAAACCGTAGTTTTGAGCAGCGCGCCGGTCACTTGTGAGATAACATCACGCCAGGACTGTTATCTCACAAGTACTTATCTTGTGAGATAACAAGATATCTGTTATCTCGTCGTATTTATCAACGGTAAAAATATATTGGACAAGGAATTGGACAAATTGGAGAATACAATGGATAAATTATATCCTCTACAGCTCTTTTGGGTGACAAGGAGGTGACAGTGTCATGGTATTCACACTGTCAGCAACCCAATTTTACCGTCCGGGCCCAGCAGCAATTCAACTATGGAGTCTGACGAGTGAACTGCAATATCTTGCAAGACTGCAGTTTTTTTTCACTCCAAACACGCAGCTCTTGTGAGTACACTGACCTATGTTATGGTCAGACTTTGCAGACGAGGAACCCCCAGTCTGCTGTTGTTAACCTCCTGGTTTAACTACCAGGAGGGATTCTGAGGGGGTCATTCAGCGGCAATCGTTTTCATTTTTGCAGTTTCTGAACTGCAAACGATTGCAGTTCAGAAACCAAAAGTGCATCATAGGATATGTTACGCTGGGAGTACTCAGAGGACAGGTTCGAATCCTGCACACACGTTTACCTCTACTAATTTTCTTATGGGATATGTTAATTATCCTCTTTGTCCCAAGACGCTGTCAAATCATGGGACAAAGCCGCTGATGTTTCCCCCTCTCTTCCCCCTCGTTTAACCTATCTTTTAGAGACACTATTTACGTTTTCTTAGCTTCTTTGCATTTAATCCATCATGTCTTGTGTGGTTTTCCCAAGAGTTCAATTTCCCTTGGGATTTTATCATGGAATTATCTGACCTTCTGGTATTACCCTCTACGGAGTGCTAATATTATATTACTCCTCTTCAATTGCCCTCTTCCTACACTTTTCATTGCTGCTGCAAGTTTGAAAACACAGAGGTCACCGGGCCGCAATTCACTGTGTAGGGGGACAGGAAGCCAGAGTGTATTCATACACCGCGTTTTGTCTCCTTCCGTTGAAATGACTCTTGTTACTGTGTGTTCATAGCTCTTTGCTGTCTCAATACTGATATTGTCTTACTTCTTCTTCCATTTAACGAACAGTGCCATATGTATAGTCACTGTGCTCAGCAATCAGGAGGTCTGGTCAGGGACCGGGCCGCGGGGGACACTGAGCCCCGAAAACATCACAAGGTCACCGCAAGGTAGGGTGTTAGTGGGTTGTCTTGCGGTGGATTTCAGGATCAACGTCCCAGCGGCACGGTCTCTGATCAGGCTTCCTGGTTGGTGGTCTGGTCAAGCAGATTATTGAGCTCTTTGGGCCCGCCTCTCACCCTTCAATCAACTGGTGTTCTGATTCCTGAGCCTATTGGGTTGTATCGTATCTGCATTTAAAACTGTATATGGTGTCTGTCTCCACCACATCACTGTCTAATGCATTCCATTTAACTACTCTGACAATGAATTATTTGTAACGTCTCTGTGGGTGATTTGGGTACAAAGTTTCCACCTGTGTCTCGTTTGTGTTCCGCCCGTGCTAAATAGTTGTCTTTATCTATCCTGTCAATTCCTCTCAGAATTTTGTAGATGGTAACCATATCTCCCTAACTCTCCTGTTTATCTGTGACGTGGAATTGAATTCCTGTAGTCTTTCCTTGTAGCTCGTACCTCTCAGCACGGAGACTAGTCTGGTGACATGCCTCTGAACGTTTTCTAATTTGGTACTTTATTTGACTAAATATGGACCTCACGCTGGAGCTGCATACTCCAGGATTGGTCTGACATTTGAGGTACACAAGGATCTGAATGATTCCTTACACAAGTTTCTAAAAGCAGTTCTTATGTTGGCCTCCCATATGCCGCTGGTGACATGTGTTTGATGTGGGCTTCATGGGACAGGGCCGACGTGATGTGAACCCCATATCTTTCTCTCTTCCCGATTCCTGAAATATTTAATTTCCCAATTAATACCTTGCGTCGGCCTCCTTATCCCTATGCCTATTTTAATTACACTTTCTTGAGTTAAACTCTAGTAGCCATATGTTAGACCATTCCTTCAGTGTTCAGGTCATCTTGCAGTCTTTAGCCTGTCCTCCTCTGTCTTAGAATTTATTTAGCATCGTCAGCAAACATTGAGAGAAATGAGTCAATATCAATTGGAAGATCATTCACGTATATCAGAAACAGGATAGGTCCGAGTACAGAACCCTTTGGGACTCCGCTGGTGACATCACGCCGGTCTGAGGTCTCACCCCTTAGAGCAACTCTCTGTTGCTTAGGTACTCCCTTACCCACTGGAACACACTGTGTACATATGTGTGTGTAAAACCGTGAGTTTTGTATGGTGTTGTAACGTTATAAAATCAATGTACAAATATTAGGAATTCTTCCACGGTGTACAAGACCTGTAGTACATTCCCTGGCTGGCCCCCATCACCCCCTAGTCGCCTCCCACCACCCCTTCCCCCGGTCCGAGCTCCTCCTCTTCCAAGCAGATCAATGCATAACTGCTGAATCCTATGCATTACTGACTTTGCAAATAATTGCACTGCGTACAACAGTGTCACATTCGTTATTTGTGCGTCTCCTGATGATCACCAGTTGGTCACACACATGCAACAGGACAAGCTTGTTTAACATGCGGACCCCTGTCCATTTCCCCTCCCTCTCCCCCACCACCCCCTCCCTGCACTAAGCTAACACAAGGATTGTCTTTTAAAGACAACCGCTGCCACCAGCTAATGAGGCCAGTATTGTACACGAACGCCGCATCTGTGTCATACTAATTACGGTCATGATTCTGTAAGCCTCTGCCATTGTCTGGCAAAATGTTGGACTAAAAAGTTACGGTAAAATGCCGTTAATTGCCCCTAGTACGTAATCATTTCGCGGATGTCATGTGTCAGCAGTCTCGGGGTTTTAGAATCGTAAGCCACTAGTGACGGAGGTGTCGCCCTGCTGCTGACATGTCAGCCCCTCGTCAGCTGTCGTTATGCCCCCCCGTCATTAGCCCTGCATAACGTAATGAAATCAATTGATATATCTCTCTCTAACTCGCAACGTTTTTCTTCTCTCTCTTCCTTGCTTCATTAGTAAAAACAACGGAACTATTACCCGGCAAAACTTGTACCGCAGGCCACATCTATCATTCATAGCAGACTAAAATTTTTTACCATTAATCGGTCAGTTTTCTAAGACCCACATTAACCTTGCCGTTTATTCTGAGCGGTAACAGCAAGGTAGTTAATTGACGCGTTTAATTATATGCTGCATTTGACCCCAAAGATCAGGTCAGGAGGACTGATGACCGTGATTGACAAGCACAATAATTATCCAGCAAGCCTGCAAGGAGCCTCATTACTCGTGGACGGTTCCACGCAGGCTAAAGCAGGGAGCTAGAAGACGAAGGAAAATGAGGAAAAGGAAGGAACAGACACATGAACTGCCTGAAGATGGAAAAGACAAATGGAATGACTGAAGAAGGGAGGGAATAAGCCAGAAGTAATGAGTAACAGAAAGGAGGAGGCAGGAGGGTGGGGGACTGATTATAGTAGAAAGATGAATCACACAAAGAAGAGGGAGTCGTGGTCACTGGGACGATGAGTCAAATACTGACTCATCGTCAGTAAGTCACTACAGAATTTGACGTTTTTAACCCGGTGGTATATTGTATTGATGATGGTCTGGTATACTGAGATGTATATGCGTGTATGTTAAGTCATCCGTTTGTGTACACTGAAATATGCGTCTATGTATGGGCTGTTGCTTCATGCAACCATGTATAGGCTGTTGCTTCATGCAACATGTATAGTTGTTGCTTTCACGCAACCATGTATAGGTGTTGCTTCACGAACCATGTATAAGCTGTTGCTTCATGCAACCATGTATAGGTTGTTGCTTCACGCAACGATGTATAGGCGTTGCTTCATGGAACCATATATAGGCTGTTGCTTTATGCAACCATGTATAGGCTGTTGCTTCATGCAACCTATATAGGCGGTTGCTTCACGCAACCATGTATAGGCTGTTGCTTTATGCAACCATGTATAGGCTGTTGCTTCACGCAACATGTATAGTCTGTTGCTTCATGCAACCATGTATAGGCTGTGCTTCATGCAACCATGTATAGCCTGTTGCTGCTTTCAAGCAACCAAGTATAGGCGTGCTAGTCTATGCATCACATCGCACTGAAAAAGTGTAGGGCTAATACTCCTTCCTGAGGTGTGCTCAATTGAAAGGGTGGATA
>WNGS01167259.1:0-39772 GCA_020271785.1 Procambarus virginalis | reverse complement strand
CTCTGTATTCTAACTACCCTTACCCCTTAATAGTACCAGTTCCCCCATAGCAAGCCCACCATTATCCTAACACTCCTCCCCCCCCCACCCCGCCAGCTTATGCTGGGGGGGGGGGGGAGAAAGAAAGGAATAACCACGAAAGTGACCAGGACAAGCACCAGCATTGGTTCCTGGAGACAAATACAAAGTGTTGAAAACTGTGTAATTAGAAGCTGGAGTTCATGGAAGTTGGCATAAAATCCACGAATATTCCACTAAAGAATAGACATTATCAAAGAGAAAGAACAGTAACAGAGACAAGAATGAAACAAAGTTAAAGAAGAACACTGTTTATTAAAGAATCTCAGGATCAAGGTCAGGATTAGGAGCAGGGTCAGCAAAATCAGGGTTAGAGGGCATGGGTAAACTTAGTAAGGATGGAGGGAAGGGACGGGAGGACAGACCAGAGGCGGACTGATGGGGTCCCGAGGAGACAACTGAGAGGAGCGGTCAAGGACAGCTGGAGGAGGGGGGGGGGGGCAGAAATCAGGGAATGCACCTCAGCAAGAGCAGCAACCGGGACGGAATCTGGGGCGAAAGAAACCTCCATATCTGGGACAGGGGTGTCCGACCTCTGAAATGGGAGGGGACGTAGTGATAGAGTCAGAGGGAGGGGGCGAGGAAGAAAGCGATACCTTCTTACCCGCTGGATAGGAAGAAGGAGAGGAGCCAGGTTTACGTTTCTGACTCGAAGAGACAGGCGTTCCAGTAACAACGTACCGGGCGACAGACTCAATGGTCTCAGCAGGAGAAGAGGAATGGGAGTGAACAACACGATGATTGCTGGAAGGATGATGGACATCAGCCTGGATAGACAGGCGGTGTGGAGGGCCAAGAGACTGGGGGGATGTTGGAAAGAAAGAGGGGAGGAGGGAGATGGGAAAGAAGATATAGGAGACATGGTGGACTGGGAAGGAAGGGGGAAACAACAGGTGGAGAACCAGGAGGAAGACCTTTCAGGACAGGACGCAAAGGAATAGGGGAGGAGGTGGAGGGCATGTTCGGGTCTAAGGCCTGGAAACGGTTGTGAGACTGAGGAAGGTGGGAAGGACGAGGAGAAGTAGAACGCAATATACCCACGATATATACCAGGATATACCCACGAAAGGGGTGAGACGACGAACCTGGCGTCTCACTTCAGGAAAAGTCAGACGATCACGGTGTTTCAAGTTGAGGACGGCTTCATCGAGTGTGTAGTGTATACACGAGCGTGAGAAGGTAGGGTGGGCCTCATCGCAATTGAGGCAGCAAGCCTGGAGAGAAGTGCACTCGGACTTAGAATGGTCATCATCCCCACACATGGGGCATAAATACACAGTACTTGTGCACTTAAGGACATCGTGCCCAAACTTCCAACACTTATTGCAAAGTCTAGGAGAGGGAATGTACTCCTGAACTTAGCATCTGGCAATGGCAAGAATAATAGAGGGCGGAAGGGTCCTACTATCAAAGGTGATTTTTACAACTCGAAGGGGCTGACGGCAACGACCACGAGGGGGTCGAGTAAACGTGTCCACCTGGAGGACAGAATGGCCTTGGGTTTCGAGCATATGTTTAATATCCTCATGGCAGTCTTTGAGGTCCCTAACACCAGTCACAACATGGTGTGGGAGGAGAACAGTGCCAACACTGGCATTTAACCAAGCGTTTTTGGAGACCCGAACAGAGGTCTCCCCAGTTCAGGACAAAGCGGCTAAGCAAGTAGCTGCATCCTGAGAAGGAGCAGCAGCGGCACGCGTACCGTAATTGGTGGAGTTAAAAGTAACAGAGGCATCTACTGAATCAACAAGGTGTTAATGGAGGGAGAAATCGTCAGGAGGAGTAAATTCCAGATGGTGGAAATCAAAGTATTTAGCCCATGTAGCGGGACCAAACAAGGCGTTGTAAGTATTTGTATGAGAAGGGATTGTGCGAGTGCGGCCGTGGCGGGGACGACGTTGAGAACCCCCAGAGTGAGAGGGGGTAAAAGGTGCAGTAGTCACAATGAGAGACGGAGCCGTGCCAGGGGACGGGGAGGTCACCACTGGCGGCTGGGAACTCGACCCTACCGCAGAGGAGGGAGGGGGAGTTGAGGGGAATAGTCAGGAAGGTCAAAGGAGGAACAAGGTCGGGGCCCTATGCAGCGGGGGCTACAGGGCCTGGTCTTCCAACACAGTCCAACTCGGGGGCTTGGTCACCCACTCCACGAGCCTGAGAAGGTACAAGGGAAACATTATCTGCCATGAAAACGAGGAAAAACTTTCATTCACGAATGTGCCCCCACACCCACCATGGAGCCACAATTAGAGGCGAGACACCCAACAAGAATCTATCGCTGATCATGCTGGGGCTCCCCAGGGGTGCGTCGTGAGTATATGCCCCACAAACACCACCTTAAGATCTGTGAGTCCGTCGAGATCGGGTTCAGTAACGAAAGGAGGATTGACAGTAAAAGGGTCCCCTCGCTCGAGACGTTGGATACTACAGTTCTACGGATGCAAGAGTATGCCTCCCCAAAAACCCGGACGTCAAAATAAAAGAAGGCCGAAAGAAGAATCAAAACAGGCAAAAGGTCGGCGGGAAATGACAATGAGAAAGGAGAAGAGGGGGGGAGAAAAACGAAACAGAAAAGACAAGGAAAAGGCATCCAGCAAAGTTTTGTGAGGACAGCAGCAGGAGCACAAGGCTACAAAAGGACAGGGGACCGCCCCGAGTAGCATCACACTCCAGCAGCCGCCCACCAAGCCCCCCTCACGGCAGCAACGAGCTGGACAGGGAGGGGGACAGTGCCATCAAGGTACTGTATAGAATGTTCTCAAGGTGCTGTATAGAATGTTCTCAAGGTGCTGTATAGAATGTTCTCAAGGTGCTGTATGGAATGTTCTCAAGGTGCTGTATAGTATAGAATGTTCTCAAGGTGCTGTATACAATATTCTCAAGGTGTTGCATACAATGTTCTCATGGTGCTGCATACAGTGTTTTCAAAGTGTTGTATACAATGTTCTCAAGGTTCTGTATACAATGTTTTCAAGATTTATTTATTTATTTATTTATTTATATATTTATATATATACAAGAAGATACATTGGGATTGTGAGGATACACAGCATAGTAATTACATTCTTGTAAAGTCACTAGTACGCGCAGCGCTTCGGGCAGAAATGTTGCATACAATGCTCTCAAGGTGTTGTATACAATGTTCTCAAGGTTGCGTATACAATGTTCTCATAGTAATGTATTCTTGGAAATTATCCAACCGTTATACACCATTTTTGTATTATAATATATCATCATTGTACTAACCATAGTAAATACTAATCTTACTAATTCGTAGGAATCATCCAATTAATGTTTCTATTGCGAAGCAATATTCTGATAAATTTTTGCTAGTCTCATTGACGCTGTGAGGTAGCATCTGCTGAAACCTGAAATATCTCCACATTTAGGTGAATCTAAACTGAGTCCAGTTAATTACTTCCCTTTACTATGAATAATCGTTTATTTAGTTGGTTTATTTATATAGCTCATTACTGCTTACTGAACTCGCTTATTTAGGTGAATTAACAACTACAGTGGAAAATATTGCAATGTAAAGTAATTCTATATTACATTCCTCTCGTTCATTTTACGCAGTCTTAATAAACTGACTTGCACTATGCAAAAATATATTGCAACCTAATACATTTATTAGTGACATAAATACTTGTCACAATCCCTTACTTCCCTAATTAATTACGAGTAAATAAAATACTTTACGCTTGGGATTACTTTGGAGCGTTCTGCGCATGCGTATCCCAGCGAGAGAGGGAAGGGGAGATAGACGCCATTCGCTTCAAGAAGAAAGACGCCATTGGCAGCCTGGTCAAAAACAGCTGCAATACTGCTGACATAGTTTGTGTCTAGGAGCGTAATACTGGTCCTGTAATCCAACATTCTGCAACAGCGAACGTCAAGGACCGACAGTGTCTCCAAGAACTACCAAACACAGTTTCGGCGAGCGTAATGTATTAACGTCCCTACTAGAGATGATTTTGTGTGCACATAATAACCAACGTGTAGGTTGCTCGTCGTGACTTAGCAAGGCGATAAAATAACCCAAGTTAGTTCACAGTTCTCTCATGTCCCCACTATATACCGGAAATAGTGGTATAATTGATTTAATCTAGACATTATTTACATATCAAATGTGATTCCAGCTTGGTCGTAACTTCGAATGGAGAGATAGTCTTCTCCTCCATGCGGCCTCCACGATCAGGTGTTTCCAACAAGTAGATTTGGCAACGAATTTACGTCTACGAGAATTTGACTCGTGAAACGCATGTTGTGAAGCCTCCTTTACAGCTAAGCGGCTCTTTCCTTTTTCTCGTAGATAACTTTGTCCTATTATTAATTATCTTACCTATATGATTTATTATCTATACATGTATCATTCATTTATTATGCATGTATTTAATATTTCACTGTGTAATTAGGTAAATCTACATTCATTTATTTTACAACTATATAAAATCTACATTCTATTTTAAATCTACATTCATTTATTTTAGTAATATTATAATTACTCTAACGAGAACCAGCGTTAGAAAAATGTTAGGGATGTATTAATCTTTTGGCATGTAACCCCCCATTTAGGGTGAGTGAATATGACTCATAATATACAGTCTCTTTAATATTCAAGACATTCTTAATTAAGAACATCCATACGATACAAGTTCTTAGATGTAATTTCAATATACATGCTCTCCTGAGTTTTCCACTTTTTCACAAAAAGTGGTGGTCCTTCGTAGCTATGAAAAATAATATTAATTTGAATAAAATATTTGAGTCAAGTTTTCCCACATGTATACAATGTTCTCAAGATGTTTTATACAATATTCTCAAGGTGCTTTATACAATGTTCTCATAGTGCTGTATACAATGTTTTCAAGATTTTGCATACAATGTTTTCAAGGTGCTGTAAACAATGTCTCAATGTGTTCTATACAGTGTTCTTAATGTGTTTTATACAGTGTTTTCAAGGTTTGTATACAATGTTCTCAGGTACTGTAAAAAAGGTTCTCGGTTGCTGTATACAATGTTCTAAGGTGTTTATACTGTTCTCAGGATACCTGGTTACCTGGTTGATGGGGTTCTGGGAGTTCTTCTACTCCCCAAGCCCGGCCCGAGGCCAGGACTTGACTTGTGAGAGTTTGGTCCACCAGGCTGTTGCTTGGAGCGGCCCGCAGGCCCACATACCCACCACAGCCCGGTTGGTCCGGCACTCCTTGAAGGAAACAATCTAGTTTCCTCTTGAAGATGTCCACGGTTGTTCCTGTAATATTTCTGATGCTCGTTGGTAGGACGTTGAACAACCGTGGACCTCTGATGTTCATACAGTGTTCTCTGATTGTGCCCATGGCACCTCTGCTCTTACTGGTTCTATTCTGCATTTTCTTCCATGTCGTTCACTCCAGTACGTTGTTATTTTACTGTGCAGATTTGGGACCTGTCCCTCCAGTATTTTCCATGTGTATATTATTTGGTATCTCTCTCGTCTCCTTTCTAGTGAGTACATTTGGAGAGCTTTGAGACGATCCAATAATTTAGGTGCTTTATCTCGTCTATGCGTGCCGTATATGTTCTCTGTATTCCCTCAATCTCTCCTGCTCTGAAGGGGGAAGTGAGTACTGAGCAGTACTCAAGACGGGACAACACAAGTGATTTGAAGAGTACAACCATTGTGATGGGATCTCTGGACTTGAAGGTTCTCGTAATCCATCCTATCATTTTTCTGGCTGACGCAATACTTGCTTGGTTATGCTCCCTAAACGTTAGGTCGTCGGACATCATTATTCCCAAATCCTTGACATGCTGTTTTCCTACTATGGGCAGATTCGATTGTGTTTTGTACCCTGTATTATGTTTAAGATCCTCATTTTTGCCGTATCTGAGTACCTGGAATTTATCACCGTTAAACATCATGTTATTTTCTGCTGCCCAATCGAAAACTTTGTTAATATCTGTTTGTAGTTTATCAATGTCTTCAGCAGAGGTAATTTTCATGCTGATTTTTGTATCATCTGCAAAGGATGACACGAAGCTGTGACTTGTGTTTTTGTCTATATCTGATATGAGAATAAGGAACAGCAGTGGTGCAAGGACTGTACCTTGAGGTACAGAGCTTTTACTCTTTGTTACTGTTACTCTTTGTGTTCTGTTCGACAGGAAATTGAGTATCCAGCGTCCTACTTTACCAGTTATACCCATTGACCTCATTTTGTGTGCAATCACTCCATGGTCACATTTGTCGAATGCCTTTGCAAAATCTGTGTATACGACATCTGCATTATGTTTTTCCTCTAATGCCTCAGTGATTTGTCATAGTGGTCAAGTAGCTGTGAGAGGCATGATCTTCCTGCTCTAAATCCATGTTGGCCTGGATTGTGAGGTCATTGGTTTCCATGAATCTAGTGACCTGACTCCTGATCACTCTCTCAAATACTTTTATTATGTGGGACGTTAGTGCAACTGGTCTATAATTCTTTGCCAATGCTTTGCTACCACCCTTGTGTAGAGGGGCAATGTCTGCTGCTTTAAGCACATCTGGTATCTCCCCTGTGTCCAAGCTCTTCCTCCACACTATACTGAGTGCCTGTGCTACTGGCACTTTGCATTTCTTTATAAATATTGAATTCCATGAGTCTGGACCCGGGCTGAGTGCATGGGCATATGTCAATTTCTCTTTCAAAATCTGCCACGCTCGTGTTGATATCAGTTATATTTACAGGTGTTTGAGTATCATTCATAAAGAAATTGTCCGAATCTTCCACTTTCATGCTGAGTATCGGAGTGCTAAACATGTCCTCATACTGCTTTTTTAGGATTCACTAATTTCTTTGTCATCCTCAGTGTATGAACCTTCACTAATACGAATAGGTCCAATACTGGCAGTGGTTTTCGCTTTTGATTTAGCATATGTGAAGAAATATTTTGGTTTTTCTTTATTTCTTGAATTGCTTTCTGTTCTAGTTGCCTTTCTTCAGTCTGATAGGAATGCTTCAGTCTCTGTTCGATTTCTTCAATCTCCCTGTTTAAATTATTTCTTCTCTGTATGGAGAGTCGTGTCTGCTTAAGCATTTCCGTTAATTTCTTCCTCCTTTTGTAATGTCGTCTGCGTTCTCTTTCTACATTGGACCTCTTTCTGGCTTTCCTCAAAGGAACATGTTTCAGACAGACTTCATATGCTTCAGAAGTCAGTTTTTCTATTCCTTGTGTAGGATTTTTATTTCTTAGAACATTTTCCCATTGAATGTTTGTAAGTTCCCTGTTTATTTTCTCCCAGTCTATCCTTTTATTATTAAATTGATTTATTGAATAGCCCTTCTCGCTTGTTGTTTCTCTGGGCCTACTACCGTTATTAATGTTAGTTTTGACTTTAATGAGCTTGTGGTCCGAGTACCATTACTGTCTCAGACATTACTGTCTGGGACAGTAATGTCTCAGTAAAGGATGATGTTACAGTGTTCTCAAGGTGTTGTATTCAATGTTCTCATGATGCTGTATTCAGTTTTCTCAAGGTTCTGAATAAAATGCTCTCCAGATGATGTATACAATGTTCTCAAGGTCTGTATACAGTGTTCTGAATTGCTGTATAAGGTTCTCAATGTGTTGTATACACTATTTTCAAGGTGCTGAATACAATGTTTCTCATGATGCTTTATGAAATGTTCTCAAGGTGCTGTACACAGTGTTCTGAAGATCCTGTATACAGTCTTCTCAAGATGCTGAATCAATGTTCTCGTGGTATTGTTTACAGTGTTCTCATGGTGCTGTATACAGTGTTCTCATGTTGCTGTATACAGTGTTATCAAGGTGGTATATAGAGTGTTCTCAAGGTGTTGTATACAATGTTCTAAAGGTGGTGTATTCAAAAATTCTCATGGTTATCTTGAGATGATTTCGGGGCTTAGTGTCACGCGGCCGGTCATCGACCAGGCCTCCACTCCCAGAAAGCAGCCCGTGACAGCTGATTAACTCCCGGTACCTTTTACTGCTAGGTAACGGGCATCCGGGTGAAAGAAACTCTGCCCATTGTTTCTCGCCGGCGCCCGGGATCGAATCCGGGACCACAGGATCATGTGTCCAGTGTTTTGTCCGCTCAGCCACCCGGCTGAGTGCTGTATACAATGTTCTCAATGGGTTATATTCAATGTTCTCAAGGTGCTGTATACAATGTTCTCAAGGGGTTGAATACAATGTTCTCAAGGGTTGAATACAATGTTCTCAAGGGGTTGAATACAATGTTCTCAGGGGTTGAATACAATGTTCTCAAGGGGTTGAATACAATGTTCTCAAGGGGTTGAATACAATGTTCTCAAGGGGTTGAATACAATGTTCTCAAGGTGCTGTATACAGTGTTCGCAAAGTGCTGAATGGAATGTTCTCAAGGTCGGAGCCGGTCGGCCGAGCGGACAGCACGCTGGACTGTGATCCTGTGGTCCTGGGTTCGATCTCAGGCGCCGGCGAGAAACAATGGGCAGAGTTTCTTTCACCTTATGCCCCTGTTACCTAGCAGTAAAATAGGTACCTGGGTGTTAGTCAGCTGTCACGGGCTGCTTCCTGGGGGTGGAGGCCTGGTCGAGGACCGGGCCGCGGGAACACTAAAGCCCCGAAGTCATCTCAAGAAACTCTCAAGAAGGAAGGTGCTGCATACAATGTTCTCAAGGTGCTGTTATAGCCTGGGCTGATATATCTCAGGGTTGTTATAGTGTAGGGAAACATGGGGGGGGGGGTGTAGGGAAACATGGGGGGGGGGTGTGTGTAGGGAAACATGGGGGGGAGGTGTGTGTAGGGAAACATGGGGGAGGGTGTGTGTAGGGAAACATGGGGGGGGTGTGTGTGTAGGGAAACATGGGGGTGTGTGTGTGTAGGGAAACATGGGGGGGTGTGTGTAGGGAAACATGGGGGGGGGGTGTAGGGAAACATGGGGGGGGGTGTGTGTAGGGAACATGGGGGGAGGTGTGTAGGGAAACATGGGGGGGGGTGTGTAGGGAAACATGGGGGGGGGTGGGTGTAGGGAAACATGGGGAGGGTGTGTGTAGGGAAACATGGGGGAGGGTGTGTGTAGGGAAACATGGGGAGGGTGTGTGTAGGGAAACATGGGGGAGGGTGTGTGTAGGGAAACATGGGGGGGGGTGTGTGTAGGGAAAACATGGGGGAGGGTGTGTGTAGGGAAACATGGGGGAGGGTGTGTAGGGAAACATGGGGGGGTGTGTGTAGGGAAACATGGGGGGGGTGTGTGTAGGGAAACATGGGGAGGGTGTGTGTAGGGAAACATGGGGAGGGTGTGTGTAGGGAAACATGGGGAGGGTGTGTGTAGGGAAACATGGGGGAGGGTGTGTGTAGGGAAACATGAGGGTGGGTATGTGTAGGGAAACATGGGGGAGGGTGTGTGTAGGGAAACATGAGGAGGGTGGGTGTAGGGAAACATGGGGAGGGTGTGTGTAGGGAAACATGGGGAGGGTGTGTGTAGGGAAACATGGGGGAGGGGTGTGTAGGGAAACATGGGGGGGGTGTGTGTAGGGAAACATGGGGGGTGTGTGTAGGGAACATGGGGAGGGTGTGTGTAGGGAACATGGGGGAGGGTGTGTGTAGGGAAAACCATGGGGGGGGGTGTGTGTAGGGAAANTTTACCTCACTCTGTACACCTGAAGAATATACCAGAGAGGGGTTCCTACCAGTCAGCCTCCCGCTCACACAACCAGGTGAATAATTACGATGCTGGATGACGAAATGATCCGTCATCGCCTCCCAAGTGGTGATTCACTAATCCAGTAGATTGATGATGGCAGTTCTTCTCTAACACAAATCTCTGGAGTCAGTCACTGTACGGTCGGTGGTCTGTTGTGTTACAGTTCACCAATTTTACTGTACCACTGATCGCTTGACCAAATATGTAAACAAATTGGGTCACTGTAAACACTGTGACCCAATAAACACTGTAGATAGGCCGCGTGGGCCCTCCCACGTGGCCTGTTCTGGTGAATTCGCTGTTTAACACAAAGTTCTAGTGATAGCACGGTATTTTTCTTTCCTATTCGCGGCGGTTATACACTTTGTGATACCCCTAGATCTGTGAGCTGTCACTGTAGCCTAAATTAACCCAAAAATATTGGCGTTTATCGTAGCGCGTGACCCGCGACCCTCCCTCCCGCGGCTGGCTGGACTGGTGGGTGTGTGGTGTGTGTGTGTGAGTGATGCGAGGGAGTGTGTGGGGGGGGGGGAGAGGAGGGAGTCAGGGGGGCGAGTGTATGGGGGTGGTGATGGCGGGAAGTTAGGGAGGGAGGGAGGGGGGTGTTTGCATGTATGGTGAGAGGGGGTGGTATGGAGCGGGGGTCAGCAAGTGTCAGGAAGGAAGGAGGAAACGATGGGGGGGGGGGAGGAAGAGGGATGGATGGAAGAAGGGAGGGAGGGAGAGAAGGAGAGTGAGAGCAAGAGAGGAAGAGCGAAAGAGGAAAGAGGGAGAGCGAGAGAGGGGAGTGAGAGAGAGAGAGAGGGAGAGAGAGAGGGAGAGCAAGATAGGGAGAGTGCGGGAGAGAGGGAGAGCGCGAGAGAGAGGGAGGAAATGAAATGAGGAATGTGTGTGTGCTGCGGGTTGGGGGAATTGGCGGTGTGGTTTTTGTGACACTTAGGTGTGAAAAACTAGTGCCCACGTGAGCCGTAATTCAAGATTCTTTATTTCTTTAGCTAATCTCCAAGGCTACTTGGTATACTAAAAAACACTGTACACCGTTAATTGACACTAGAGGCTCTTACCGGCCAGCTCAACCACCAGAGCACACTAGGTGAGTATGAAGCATCTGTAGCAGCTGAGGTTGTTGTTGACCACACCGCTGCCAGCTCCAAGTTTCCTCCCTCGTGGCACAGATGTCGTACTCCTATTGTGGTTGTTCAGTTCGCAAAAACTTACACAGCCCCTAAATTGCTAGGGGTCTATGCGTTGTGTAACACTTTGTGCTGTCACTACACACTGATTTTCATCCGTATCACTGTGATGTCCAGAGAAATGACTACTTATTCGAGGAGCGCAGTCATACACGTGTTCCCTATCCCTACTGGTCAATGGTGCTGTATACAACGTTCTCAAGGTGCTGTATACAGTATTCTCAGGGTGCTGTATACAATGTTCTAATTGTGCTGTATACAATGGTTTCAAGGTGCTGTATCTGTTGGAAGTTTTCCAACACTAATACATCATTTTTTGTATTATAATAAATCATCATTGTATTAGTCGTAGGGATTACTAACTCTACTAATTTGTAGAACTATTTCAAGTAATGTTTCTATTACGAAGCCATATTTGCCAGATTCTTCTTACAGTCAGAATGACGTTGGGAGGAACGACAGGCTGAAACATGAAACTCTCCACATTTAGTTGAATCTAAAACCAGTCCAGTTAATTACGTTAATTACAAGTCCAGTTAATTACGTTTCTTTACTAAGGATAATCGTTTATTTAGTTGATTATTTACCTAGCATATTATTGCTTACTGAACTCGTTCATTTAGGTGAATTACCAACTAGAGTGGAAAATACTGAAATGTAAAACAATTTATATGTTAATCCTTTCATTTATTTGTGCAGTCGTAATAAGTTTACTTGCGCTATGCAAAAAAAAATATTACACCATAATACATTTATTAGTGACATTAACACTTGTCACAATTCCTTACTTTCCCTGATTAATTATAAGTAATTAAAAACAATTTACGCTCCTACAACCACGAGAGAGAGCGGCGCCACGTTATCTTGGCACATCACGGCATTGTCCAAGGAACTAATCATTACTCCAACCCACAATTGACGTCTTATCACGGCAGCTGGAGACGAGGGACTTGGAGACGTTCCTTAATCAATGGACACTTGGCCCGGCAACTAAGTATTCTATTTGTATTACTGTGAGCACATATTACACTTAGATAGTTATCGTTAGGATAAGAAATTGACATCAAAATCCAGTACGTGTACTCTCTTATCTTGTTCCATAATTTATATAGGAATATTATATTAATATTTGCAGAAGAATTCTGCAGTGACAGATATTTAGGAAGAATTCCGTATTAAATGTATCTGTAGTTAGTTACGCAGAAGTTCTATATTGTAATTGCCTTTCAACTCCCGGGTCCACGTCAAGCGAGGTGCTAGGCTTCCCACCTTCACGTGCAACAATTTGTTCGACGCAATATGTCGTCAGTGGAGTGTGGCAACCGATTACATCTATCTAGATTTCACAGCTAAGCTGTTAATCGTTATTGTAGATAAATAACCTTGTAGATACTTTAATGATCTCCTAATTACTAACATTACTAACCCATTGCTATAGTAATATTAGTCTACATTCTTGTAGTATCTTGAGGCACATTAGCTTCTAATTACTATTACCTAATTCATTCAATATTCATTTACTTTTACTTACTTCAGTGAACGAACCAGCACTGAAACAATGCTTGGGATATATTAATATTTTTGCATGTAACCCCCCATTTTGGGTGAGAGGATTTGACTCATAATACAGTCCTCTTTAATATTCAATGTAATATTAATTAAAACATCCATAAGACACTAGTTCATGGATTAAATTATCATACCACTTGCTCTACCCTGTTTACCACTTTTTTCTCAAAAAGTGATGGTCCTTCGTAAGCTATCGAAAATAGAATTAATTTAAATGATTTACATGAGTCAAGTTTTCCCACAGTATTCATTGTTCCCAAGGCGTTGTATACAGTGTTCCCAAGGTGATGTATACAGTGTTCTCATGGTGCTGTATACAGTGTGCTCAAGGTGTTGAATACAATGTTCTCATGGTGCTGAATACAATGTTCTCATCGTGCTGTATACAATGTTCTCATGGTGCTGAATACAATGTTCTCATCGTGCTGTATACAGTGTTCTCAAGATGATGTATGCAATGTTTTAATGGTGATGTATACAATGTTCTAATGGTGACGTATACAAGGTTCTCAAGGTGCTGTATACAATGTTCTCAAGGTGCTGTATACAATTATCTGTATACAATGTTCTTAAGATGCTGATTACAGTGCCACCAAGTAAATAATTATCAAAAGAAGGCACTAAACCGGGAAGGCACCACCAAATGTGCAGAGTAATCAGAGGGCGCTAAATATCACCAAGGATGCCAATACGAGAACAGAAACGCATAAGGTGATTGATATCAAAAGTATTCAATTCACCAAGAATTCTACCGAGGGACAATTGACCGCGAGGGACGGTCGGAAAGCAAGACACACGTTCGTCCTGGAAATCAGGACATTCAACAAGGATGTACATGACCATAAGAAGGACAATGTAATTTAGACAATAAGGAGCAGGGCGGCGCTCTATTAAGTGGTAAGAGGAAGGCCACTGGGACACACGACTCTTAAGAGTATGCAGTTTGTTACCAATAACAGAAGACCAACAATTCTGCCAGCTGTCAAGGATGGAGGCATGAATAACTGGGTAAAAGTCGGAATAAGGAATACAATTATGGGAGATGGTACAAGTGCGGATAGCTTCCTTAACGGCAGCATCTGCACGCTCATTTAAAGAGACACCAACATGGCTGGGAACCCAGCAAAACGCAACCGACTTAAATTTACTGGAGATAAAAAACAGCCAATGTTGAATCTCGATGACCTCTGGGTGGACCGGATTAAAGGACGCTAAAGCCATGAGGGCACTACGAGAGTCAACTACCACCACAAAGGAGGATTGACATCGGGAAAGCAGGAGACGAAGAGCATAGCATAAAGTTCTGCTGTGAGGATGATAGCCTCCGGAGGAAGGCGACACATATAAGTGCGGTCAGGAATAACAACAGAGTAGCCAACACTGTCAGCAGACTTAGACCCATCGGTGAAGATGGGAACGGAGTGGGAATGAAAAGAAAAGTGCTCAAGTAAGAGGCGTTTCAGAACTGTAGGAGTAAAAACTTTAGTGATGCAGGTCAGAGAAGAACAAAATTTGGGAAAGGGGACCCTCCAGGGGGCAAGGATGGAACTATACGAGGAGAAACATTGGTAATACGAACCGAAAGAGAATCTTGTAAGTGAGATAAACAGACAGAAAGAGGAAGATGGTGAAGAGAAACAGGAACTACAGGAGGGGTAAAAGTCAAAGCACGATAGAGGCGAGAGTGAGGATGCTGGAAGGATCGCACACGATAACAAAGACTGTAGCGATCACGGCGGTCCTGGAGAGACAGGAAGGCAGTGTCAGTGTACAAGATGAGGGTACGAGTGGAACGAAAAGCACCAGAGCTGAGGCGCAACCCAGTATGGTGCAAGGATCAAAACGGCGAAGAGTAGAAGGAGAAGCAGAAGAGTATGCAGGCAACCATAATCAGTTTAGACAGGACGAGAGAGGAATGCAAATAGAGGAGCGTGCGCCTGTCCGCTCCCTAAGAAGTATGGGACAAAACCTTAAGTAGGTTAAGGGCCTTAGAGCATTCAACTCGGAGGTAAGAGACATGGGGCGACCAAGACAAACGAGTGTCAAAGAATAACCCCAAAAGCTTCACGGAATCTTTGTACTCAAGGGGATGACCATAAAGTGACAAAGAGGGACGAAGAACGACATGCTTCCGAGATAAAGTCATGGCACAAGTCTTAGTAGTAGAGAACTTGAAGCCATGATTAGTGGCCCAAGATAACACGGCATCAATCGCAAGTTGAAGCCGCCATTGAAGGAGAGGCGAATCATCACCTCGACAGCAAATTGTAAGATCGTCAACATAAAGAGCAGAGAAGATGCCAGAAGGAAGGGAGGAAAGAAGACCATTGAGGGGCAACCAGAAAAAGAGTAGTGCTCAGAGCACAACCTTGGGGCACACCTTCATACTGCCGAAAAAAAGGCAGAGAGGTACCAAAGGTACCAAGCCTTACTCGAAAGGTACGACGAGAGAGAAAGCTTTGAAGGAAGAGAGGGAAATTACCACGAAGGCCAAAAGAACGAAGTTGGGACAGAATATGGTATCTCAAAGTCATGTCATTTGCCTTTTCCAGGTCAAAAAGGACAGCAACAAAGGAGGTCTTCGCAGCAAAAGCAGTACGAATGTAGACCTCCAAGTTCACCAGGACATCAGTCGTGCTGCGGCACTTGCGAAAACCAAATTGAGAAGGAGAGAGGTGGTGATAGTGTTCCAAGAACCACATCAGATGGACATTTACCATACGCTCAAAGAGCTTGCAGACACAACTCGTGAGAGCAATAGGGCGGAAGTCCTTAGGGGGACGTACCAAGAAACCCTGGTATCCGAATAGGGAGTACAATGGCATCAAGCCAATCCTCAGGGATGGACGACGACTCCCAGACCGCTGCCGTAGACCCGCATAGAGCCATGGCAAACTGAAGTTCAGAAAGAGAGAAAGGATCGTCATACGGAAGTCGGAGATGAGTGTGGAAATCTAAAGGATAAGATTCAAGAACAGGCTTACGAAGAAGGAAGGATTGAGGAAGATGAGAACCAGAGCTAACAGTAGAAAAGTGGGAACCCAGTTCGGTCGCGACCGTCACTGGGTCCGCCACAAGAGTACCATGGAGGTGGAGAACCGGTGAGACATCTGGAACGAACTTGCCCACAATCTTACAGATCTTCTTAGAGATCTGCAGCAGAGGAGTATCGGACGTAATGGTGGAAACATAAGATTTCCAACTCTCACATTTAGCTGTACAGATGGTCCTATGGGCTACCTCACTTGCCTTCCGAAAAAATATGAAAGAATCAGCCATCTGCCGGCGGCGGTGTTTCTTCCAGGCTTCACGCTTACAGCAGACAGCCCGAGCACAGTCCGCATTCCACCAGGGAACACACTTCTGTGTGCCCCAGGAGGAAGAGTGAGGAATAGAGCTGAGGGCAGCGTCGAAGACAGTGTCGTAAAAAAGAAGGAAGGCGCGAGGAAGAGGCAGAGAGGAGAGGTCAGAGAGAATAGCACAGAGGGTGAATAGGCTCCAGTCAGCCTTGGCAAACTGCCACCTAGGGAAGGAGAGGGGAGGGTGGAAAGAGAAAAAGGAAACGAGGATGAGGAAATGATCACTGTTATGGAGGTCATCAAGAACCTGCCACGTGAAATGTAAGTAAAGGGACGACGAGCAGAGAGAAAGATCAAGACAGGAAAGGGTGCGAGTCCGAGAGTCCACATGAGTGGGCTCACCAGAATTCAGAAGAGATAGAGATGAAGCGAGGACGAACGGTTCGAGAAGACGGCCTCGGGTGTTTGTCAGAACATCACCCCAGAGGGTATGTCGAGAGTTGAAATCATTCCAAAAGGAGCACCGGCTCTGGCAAGGAGTCCAAGAGGTGCTTAAGATCAGGAAGGGAAAGCGGGACATTTGGGGGGGAGATAAATGGAACAAACTGTATACCATTTACCCACAAAAACACGGGCAACAGAACAATGGATAGGTGATGGAAGAAGTAGGGGGACGAAGGGAACATCAGAACGAATTAAGAGAGCAGTAGAGTTATGGGCCCCAGCAAGAGCTCTTTCTTTCTCCTTGTTACGACCCTGGGTTCTTCAGATGGAAACCAGAGGTCAAATTGGAACTAAATAAACTACAATATAGTATGGGACGCATCGCGAGCTGCAGTTGTTTGTATCTTCCCTGCCAGACGTAAGACAATTCTTGTTGCTCACAAAGCATTCAGACTCTTGAGCTTGTTGTGGATCAAGTAACATTGTTATAAGATTAACTATCCTTAGAACGAGTAAAGTAACAATAGGAGGCATAGGGGAAGATGTTGTAATGTGTATAGCTGCACGATCAATTAGGCTCCTCCCGGCACCACAAGGCGGGAGCCCGGATCTGGTCGCTGGGTCTGAGCTGGTTCTGGTTCTTCTGGTCTGAGCTGGCGTGGTGTAAACAACTGGACTGTGTGGCTCTACACCTCTCTCCCTTTCCTCTTACTTATTTCCTTTACGTAAAGTAAAGTTATATTTATTATATTGTAAGTGTGCCTACTCTGGAAGCTTTATATTTGTGTAGAACTGTGGTAGTCGTCGCCAGTGTTTTGGGTACCCCAAGTGTGGTGTTTTGTTGTGTTGGGTTAGGTACCACGTGGGCGCTACCCTAAGCTACCCAGGCTTCAAGTAATTCAATAGTAGAGCTTTACCCTAGCTTGTGTTCAGTGTAAAACCTTGTATACTGCCTTCGTGGACCAAGGCTTTTAACGTAAGATAGTGTGGTTAAGTTATTATTATTATTGTTATTGGTGAGAATGTACATGGGGGGTTGTTAAGGGGTTAATAAATAAGTAAGCTAGAACAGAGTATCCCTTCTTCCTGTGTGGGAGTGCAACGATCAACCTCTAGCCTAACAGGGTCTAGTAGCATGTTTATTACTGTGGATAATTTACTTTGGGGGCCGGGCTTTTTAGTTCTCCCATATTTGATACCTCTGTATTCTAACTACCCTTACCCCTTAATAGTACCAGTTCCCCCATAGCAAGCCCACCATTATTCCTAACACTCCTCCCCCCCCACCCCAGCTCTTGCTGGGGGGGGGGAGGAGAAAGAAAGGAATAACCACGAAAGTGACCAGGACAAGCACCAAGCATTGGTTCCTGGAGACAAATACAAAGTGTTGAAAACTGTGTAATTAGAAGCTGGAGTTCATGGAAGTTGGCATAAAATCCACGAATATTCCACTAAAGAATAGACATTATCAAAGAGAAAGAACAGTAACAGAGAGCAAGAAAGAAACAAAGGTTAAAGAAGAACACTGTTTATTAAAGAATCTCAGGATCAAGGTCAGGATTAGGAGCAGGGTCAGCAAAATCAGGGTTAGAGGGCATGGGTAAACTTAGTAAGGATGGAGGGAAGGGAGCGGGAGGACAGACCAGAGGCGGACTGATGGGGTCCCGAGGAGACAACTGAGAGGAGCGGTCAAGGACAGCTGGAGGAGGGGGGGGGGCAGAAATCAGGGAATGCACCTCAGCAAGAGCAGCAACCGGGACGGAATCTGGGGCGAAAGAAACCTCCATATCTGGGACAGGGGTGTCCGACCTCTGAAATGGGAGGGGACGTAGTGATAGAGTCAGAGGGAGGGGGCGAGGAAGAAAGCGATACCTTCTTACCCGCTGGATAGGAAGAAGGAGAGGAGCTAGGTTTACGTTTCTGACTCGAAGAGACAGGCGTTCCAGTAACAACGTACCGGGCGACAGACTCAATGGTCTCAGCAGGAGAATAGGAGCGGGAGCGAACAACACGATGATTGCTGGGAGGATGATGGATATCAGCCTGGATAGACAGGCGGTGTGGAGGGCCAAGAGACTGGGGGGATTGTTGGGAAGAAAGAGGGGAGGAGGGAGATGGGAAAGAAGATATAGGAGACATGGTGGACTGGGAAGGAAGGGGGGAAACAACAGGTGGAGAACCAGGAGGAAGACCTTTCAGGACAGGACGCAAAGGAATAGGGGAGGAGGTGGAGGGCGTGTTCGGGTCTAAGGCCTGGAAACGGTTGTGAGACTGAGGAAGGTGGGAAGGACGAGGAGAAGTAGAACGCAATATACCCACGATATATACCAGGATATACCCACGAAAGGGGTGAGACGACGAACCTGGCGTCTCACTTCAGGAAAAGTCAGACGATCATGGTGTTTCAAGTTGAGGACGGCTTCATCGAGTGTGTAGTGTATACACGAGCGTGAGAAGGTAGGGTGGGCCTCACCGCAATTGAGGCAGTGTGCCTGGAGAGAAGTGCACTCGGACTTAGAATAGTCATCATCCCCACACATGGGGCATAAATACACAGTACTTGTGCACTTAAGGACATCGTGCCCAAACTTCCAACACTTATTGCAAAGTCTAGGAGAGGGAATGTACTCCTGAACTTAGCATCTGGCAATGGCAAGAATAATAGAGGGCGGAAGGGTCCTACTATCAAAGGTGATTTTTACAACTCGAAGGGGCTGACGGCAACGACCACGAGGGGGTCGAGTAAACGTGTCCACCTGGAGGACAGAATGGCCTTGGGCTTCGAGGATATGTTTAATATCCTCATGGCAGTCTTTGAGGTCCCTAACACCAGTCACAACATGGTGTGGGAGGAGAACAGTGCCAACACTGGCATTTAACCAAGCGTTTTTGGAGACCCGAACAGAGGTCTCCCCAGTTCAGGACAAAGCGGCTAAGCAAGTAGCTGCATCCTGAGAAGGAGCAGCAGCGGCACGCGTACCGTAATTGGTGGAGTTAAAAGTAACAGAGGCATCTACTGAATCAACAAGGTGTTAATGGAGGGAGAAATCGTCAGGAGGAGTAAATTCCAGATGGTGGAAATCAAAGTATTTAGCCCATGTAGCGGGACCAAACAAGGCGTTGTAAGTATTTGTATGAGAAGGGATTGTGCGAGTGCGGCCGTGGCGGGGACGACGTTGAGAACCCCCAGAGTGAGAGGGGGTAAAAGGTGCAGTAGTCACAATGAGAGACGGAGCCGTGCCAGGGGACGGGGAGGTCACCACTGGCGGCTGGGAACTCGACCCTACCGCAGAGGAGGGAGGGGGAGTTGAGGGGAATAGTCAGGAAGGTCAAAGGAGGAACAAGGTCGGGGCCCTATGCAGCGGGGGCTACAGGGCCTGGTCTTCCAACACAGTCCAACTCGGGGGCTTGGTCACCCACTCCACGAGCCTGAGAAGGTACAAGGGAAACATTATCTGCCATGAAAACGAGGAAAAACTTTCATTCACGAATGTGCCCCCACACCCACCATGGAGCCACAATTAGAGGCGAGACACCCAACAAGAATCTATCGCTGATCATGCTGGGGCTCCCCAGGGGTGCGTCGTGAGTATATGCCCCACAAACACCACCTTAAGATCTGTGAGTCCGTCGAGATCGGGTTCAGTAACGAAAGGAGGATTGACAGTAAAAGGGTCCCCTCGCTCGAGACGTTGGATACTACAGTTCTACGGATGCAAGAGTATGCCTCCCCAAAAACCCGGACGTCAAAATAAAAGAAGGCCGAAAGAAGAATCAAAACAGGCAAAAGGTCGGCGGGAAATGACAATGAGAAAGGAGAAGAGGGGGGGAGAAAAACGAAACAGAAAAGACAAGGAAAAGGCATCCAGCAAAGTTTTGTGAGGACAGCAGCAGGAGCACAAGGCTACAAAAGGACAGGGGACCGCCCCGAGTAGCATCACACTCCAGCAGCCGCCCACCAAGCCCCCCTCACGGCAGCAACGAGCTGGACAGGGAGGGGGACAGTGCCATCAAGGTACTGTATAGAATGTTCTCAAGGTGCTGTATAGAATGTTCTCAAGGTGCTGTATAGAATGTTCTCAAGGTGGTGTTCTCAAGGTGCTTTATAGAATGTTCTCAAGGTGCTGTATATGTATGCTGAATGTTCTCAAGGTGCTGTATACAATATTCTCAAGGTGTTGCATACAATGTTCTCATGGTGCTGCATACAGTGTTTTCAAAGTGTTGTATACAATGTTCTCAAGGTTCTGTATACAATGTTTTCAAGATTTATTTATTTATTTATTTATTTATATATTTATATATATACAAGAAGATACATTGGGATTGTGAGGATACACAGCATAGTAATTACATTCTTGTAAAGTCACTAGTACGCGCAGCGCTTCGGGCAGAAATGTTGCATACAATGCTCTCAAGGTGTTGTATACAATGTTCTCAAGGTTGCGTATACAATGTTCTCATAGTAATGTATTCTTGGAAATTATCCAACCGTTATACACCATTTTTGTATTATAATATATCATCATTGTACTAACCATAGTAAATACTAATCTTACTAATTCGTAGGAATCATCCAATTAATGTTTCTATTGCGAAGCAATATTCTGATAAAATTTTTGCTAGTCTCATTGACGCTGTGAGGTAGCATCTGCTGAAACCTGAAATATCTCCACATTTAGGTGAATCTAAACTGAGTCCAGTTAATTACTTCCCTTTACTATGAATAATCGTTTATTTAGTTGGTTTATTTATATAGCTCATTACTGCTTACTGAACTCGCTTATTTAGGTGAATTAACAACTACAGTGGAAAATATTGCAATGTAAAGTAATTCTATATTACATTCCTCTCGTTCATTTTACGCAGTCTTAATAAACTGACTTGCACTATGCAGAAATATATTGCAACCTAATACATTTATTAGTGACATAAATACTTGTCACAATCCCTTACTTCCCTAATTAATTACGAGTAAATAAAATACTTTACGCTTGGGATTACTTTGGAGCGTTCTGCGCATGCGTATCCCAGCGAGAGAGGGAAGGGGAGATAGACGCCATTCGCTTCAAGAAGAAAGACGCCATTGGCAGCCTGGTCAAAAACAGCTGCAATACTGCTGACATAGTTTGTGTCTAGGAGCGTAATACTGGTCCTGTAATCCAACATTCTGCAACAGCGAACGTCAAGGACCGACAGTGTCTCCAAGAACTACCAAACACAGTTTCGGCGAGCGTAATGTATTAACGTCCCTACTAGAGATGATTTTGTGTGCACATAATAACCAACGTGTAGGTTGCTCGTCGTGACTTAGCAAGGCGATAAAATAACCCAAGTTAGTTCACAGTTCTCTCATGTCCCCACTATATACCGGAAATAGTGGTATAATTGATTTAATCTAGACATTATTTACATATCAAATGTGATTCCAGCTTGGTCGTAACTTCGAATGGAGAGATAGTCTTCTCCTCCATGCGGCCTCCACGATCAGGTGTTTCCAACAAGAAGATTTGGCAACGAATTTACGTCTACGAGAATTTGACTCGTGAAACGCATGTTGTGAAGCCTCCTTTACAGCTAAGCGGCTCTTTCCTTTTTCTCGTAGATAACTTTGTCCTATTATTACTTATCTTACCTATATGATTTATTATCTATACATGTATCATTCATTTATTATGCATGTATTTAATATTTCACTGTGTAATTAGGTAAATCTACATTCATTTATTTTACAACTATATAAAATCTACATTCTATTTTAAATCTACATTCATTTATTTTAGTAATATTATAATTACTCTAACGAGAACCAGCGTTAGAAAAATGTTAGGGATGTATTAATCTTTTGGCATGTAACCCCCCATTTAGGGTGAGTGAATATGACTCATAATATACAGTCTCTTTAATATTCAAGACATTCTTAATTAAGAACATCCATACGATACAAGTTCTTAGATGTAATTTCAATATACATGCTCTCCTGAGTTTTCCACTTTTTCACAAAAAGTGGTGGTCCTTCGTAGCTATGAAAAATAATATTAATTTGAATAAAATATTTGAGTCAAGTTTTCCCACATGTATACAATGTTCTCAAGATGTTTTATACAATGTTCTCAAGTGCTTTATACAATGTTCTCATAGTGCTGTATACAATGTTTTCAAGATTTTGCATACAATGTTTTCAAGGTGCTGTAAACAATGTTCTCAATGTGTTCTATACAGTGTTCTTAATGTGTTTTATACAATGTTCTCAAGGTGTTGTATACAATGTTCTCAGGATGCTGTATATTATTTTCTCATGGTGCTTTATACAATGTTCTCAGGATACCTGGTTACCTGGTTGATGGGGTTCTGGGAGTTCTTCTACTCCCCAAGCCCGGCCCGAGGCCAGGCTTGACTTGTGAGAGTTTGGTCCACCAGGCTGTTGCTTGGAGCGGCCCGCAGGCCCACATACCCACCACAGCCCGGTTGGTCCGGCACTCCTTGAAGGAAACAATCTAGTTTCCTCTTGAAGATGTCCACGGTTGTTCCTGTAATATTTCTGATGCTCGTTGGTAGGACGTTGAACAACCGTGGACCTCTGATGTTCATACAGTGTTCTCTGATTGTGCCCATGGCACCTCTGCTCTTTACTGGTTCTATTCTGCATTTTCTTCCATGTCGTTCACTCCAGTACGTTGTTATTTTACTGTGTAGATTTGGGACCTGTCCCTCCAGTATTTTCCATGTGTATATTATTTGGTATCTCTCTCGTCTCCTTTCTAGTGAGTACATTTGGAGAGCTTTGAGACGATCCCAATAATTTAGGTGCTTTATCTCGTCTATGCGTGCCGTATATGTTCTCTGTATTCCCTCAATCTCTCCTGCTCTGAAGGGGGAAGTGAGTACTGAGCAGTACTCAAGACGGGACAACACAAGTGATTTGAAGAGTACAACCATTGTGATGGGATCTCTGGACTTGAAGGTTCTCGTAATCCATCCTATCATTTTTCTGGCTGACGCAATACTTACTTGGTTATGCTCCCTAAACGTTAGGTCGTCGGACATCATTATTCCCAAATCCTTGACATGCTGTTTTCCTACTATGGGCAGATTCGATTGTGTTTTGTACCCTGTATTATGTTTAAGATCCTCATTTTTGCCGTATCTGAGTACCTGGAATTTATCACCGTTAAACATCATGTTATTTTCTGCTGCCCAATCGAAAACTTTGTTAATATCTGTTTGTAGTTTATCAATGTCTTCAGCAGAGGTAATTTTCATGCTGATTTTTGTATCATCTGCAAAGGATGACACGAAGCTGTGACTTGTGTTTTTGTCTATATCTGATATGAGAATAAGGAACAGCAGTGGTGCAAGGACTGTACCTTGAGGTACAAAGCTTTTACTCTTTGTTACTGTTACTCTTTGTGTTCTGTTCGACAGGAAATTGAGTATCCAGCGTCCTACTTTACCAGTTATACCCATTGACCTCATTTTGTGTGCAATCACTCCATGGTCACATTTGTCAAATGCCTTTGCAAAATCTGTGTATACGACATCTGCATTATGTTTTTCCTCTAATGCCTCAGTGATTTTGTCATAGTGGTCAAGTAGCTGTGAGAGGCATGATCTTCCTGCTCTAAATCCATGTTGGCCTGGATTGTGAAGGTCATTGGTTTCCATGAATCTAGTGACCTGACTCCTGATCACTCTCTCAAATACTTTTATTATGTGGGACGTTAGTGCAACTGGTCTATAATTCTTTGCCAATGCTTTGCTACCACCCTTGTGTAGAGGGGCAATGTCTGCTGCTTTAAGCACATCTGGTATCTCCCCTGTGTCCAAGCTCTTCCTCCACACTATACTGAGTGCCTGTGCTACCGGCACTTTGCATTTCTTTATAAATATTGAATTCCATGAGTCTGGACCCGGGGCTGAGTGCATGGGCATTATGTCAATTTCTCTTTCAAAATCTGCCACGCTTGTGCTGATATCAGTTATATTTACAGGTGTTTGAGTATCATTCATAAAGAAATTGTCCGAATCTTCCACTTTCATGCTGAGTATCGGAGTGCTAAACATGTCCTCATACAGCTTTTTTAGGAATCACTAATTTCTTTGTCATCCTCAGTGTATGAACCTTCACTAATACGAATAGGTCCAATACTGGCAGTGGTTTTTGCTTTTGATTTAGCATATGTGAAGAAATATTTTGGGTTTTTCTTTATTTCTTGAATTGCTTTTTGTTCTAGTTGCCTTTCTTCAGTCTGATAGGAATGCCTCAGTCTCTGTCCGATTTCTTCAATCTCCCTGTTTAAATTATTTCTTCTCTGTATGGAGAGTCGTGTCTGCTTAAGCATTTCCGTTAATTTCTTCCTCCTTTTGTAATGTCGTCTGCGTTCTCTTTCTACATTGGACCTCTTTCTGGCTTTCCTCAAAGGAACATGTTTCAGACAGACTTCATATACTTCAGAAGTCAGTTTTTCTATTCCTTGTGTAGGATTATTATTTCTTAGGACATTTTCACATTGAATGTTTGTAAGTTCCCTGTTTATTTTCTCCCAGTCTATCCTTTTATTATTAAAATTGAGTTTATTGAATAGCCCTTCTCGCTTGTTGTTTCTCTTGGGCCTACTACCGTTATTAATGTTAGTTTGACTTTAATGAGCTTGTGGTCCGAGTACCATTACTGTCTCAGACATTACTGTCTGGGACAGTAATGTCTCAGTAAAGGATGATGTATACAGTGTTCTCAAGGTGTTGTATTCAATGTTCTCATGATGCTGTATTCAGTTTTCTCAAGGTTCTGAATAAAATGCTCTCCAGATGATGTATACAATGTTCTCAAGGTGCTGTATACAGTGATCTCAAGGTGTTGTATTGTTCTCGTGGTGCATTATACAATGTTCTCAAGGTTCTGAATAGAATGTTGTCAATTTGTTGTATAAAGTGTTCTCAAGGAGATGTAAACAGTGTTCTCAAGGTGTTGAATACAGTGTTCTCATGGTACTATGCGAAATGTTCTCAAGGTGCTGTATACAGTGCTCTCAAGGTACTGTATACAGTGTTCTGAAGTTGCTGTATACAGTGTTCTCAATGTGTTGTATACACTATTTTCAAGGTGCTGAATACAATGTTCTCATGATGCTATATGAAATGTTCTCAAGGTGCTGTACACAGTGTTCTGAAGATCCTGTATACAGTCTTCTCAAGATGCTGAATTCAATGTTCTCGTGGTATTGTTTACAGTGTTCTCATGGTGCTGTATACAGTGTTATCAAGGTGGTATATAGAGTGTTCTCAAGGTGTTGTATACAATGTTCTAAAGGTGGTGTATTCAAAATTCTCATGGTTATCTTGAGATGATTTCGGGGCTTAGTGTCACGCGGCCGGTCATCGACCAGGCCTCCACTCCCAGAAAGCAGCCCGTGACAGCTGATTAACTCCCCGGTACCTTTTACTGCTAGGTAACGGGCATCCGGGTGAAAGAAACTCTGCCCATTGTTTCTCGCCGGCGCCCGGGATCGAATCCGGGACCACAGGATCATGTGTGCAGTGTTTTGTCCGCTCAGCCACCCGGCTGAGTGCTGTATACAATGTTCTCAATGTGTTATATACAATGTTCTCAAGGTGCTGTATACAATGTTCTCAAGGGGTTGAATACAATGTTCTCAAGGGGTTGAATACAATGTTCTCAAGGGGTTGAATACAATGTTCTCAAGGGGTTGAATACAATGTTCTCAAGGGGTTGAATACAATGTTCTTAAGGGGTTGAATACAATGTTCTCAAGGGGTTGAATACAATGTTCTCAAGGGGTTGAATACAATGTTCTCAAGGGGTTGAATACAATGTTCTCAAGGGGTTGAATACAATGTTCTCAAGGGGTTGAATACAATGTTCTCAAGGGGTTGAATACAATGTTCTCAAGGTGCTGTATACAGTGTTCACAAAGTGCTGAATGGAATGTTCTCAAGGTCGGAGCCGGTCGGCCGAGCGGACAGCACGCTGGACTGTGATCCTGTGGTCCTGGGTTCGATCTCAGGCGCCGGCGAGAAACAATGGGCAGAGTTTCTTTCACCTTATGCCCCTGTTACCTAGCAGTAAAATAGGTACCTGGGTGTTAGTCAGCTGTTACGGGCTGCTTCCTGGGGGTGGAGGCCTGGTCGAGGACCGGGCCGCGGGAACACTAAAGCCCCGAAATCATCTCAAGATAACCTCTCAAGAAGGAAGGTGCTGCATACAATGTTCTCAAGGTGCTGTTATAGCCTGGGCTGATATATCTCAGGGTTGTTATAGTGTAGGGAAACATGGGGGGGTGTAGGGAAACATGGGGAGGGTGTGTGTAGGGAAACATGAGGGGGGGGGTGTGTGTAGGGAAACATGGGGGGGGTGTAGGGAAACATGGGGGAGGGTGTGTGTAGGGAAACATGGGGAAGGGTGTGTGTAGGGAAACATGAGGGAGGGTGTGTGTAGGGAAACATGGGGGGGGTGTAGGGAAACATGGGGGAGGGTGTGTGTAGGGAAACATGGGGGAGGGTGTGTGTAGGGAAACATGGGGGGGGGGGTGTGTGTAGGGAAACATGGGGGGGTGTGTGTAGGGAAACATGGGGGGGGGGTGTGTGTAGGGAAACATGAGGGAGGGTGTGTGTAGGGAAACATGGGGGGGGTGTAGGGAAACATGGGGGAGGGTGTGTGTAGGGAAACATGGGGGAGGGTGTGTGTAGGGAAACATGGGGGAGGGTGTGTGTAGGGAAACATGGGGGGGGGGGTGTGTAGGGAAACATGGGGGGGGTGTGTGTAGGGAAACATGGGGGGGGGGGTGTAGGGAAACATGGGGGAGGGTGTGTGTAGGGAAACATGGGGGAGGGTGTGTGTAGGGAAACATGAGGGAGGGTGTGTGTAGGGAAACATGGGGGAGGGTGTGTGTAGGGAAACATGAGGGAGGGTGTGTGTAGGGAAACATGGGGGAGGGTGTGTGTAGGGAAACATGAGGGAGGGTGTGTGTAGGGAAACATGAGGGAGGGTGTGTGTAGGGAAACATGGGGGGGGTGTGTGTAGGGAANCCATGCTCTACGAGCCCTTTCTTCACTATCTTCTCCGTTACCTTGCATATGGTATACAAGTTAGGGAAACTGACCTGTAGTTCAGTGCCTCTTGCCTGTCACCATTTTTGTAAATTGGGACTACATTAGCTGTCTTCCAGCTTTCCGGAAGGTCTCCCGTTTCTAGTGTCATGATGGGTATGGATTGCACAAGAAACTATCGCGCAGAGGATGAGTATGGAGAGCAAAGTAAACAAAGATTCACACGATGAGAAAGGGTTGCACAATGTTCTATGACTCACAGGATTAGTATGAGGTGCACAATAAACTACAGGTCACAGGATAAGTATGGGTGCACAATAATTTACAGGTCACAGGATGGGTATGGGTGCACAAACAACTGGTAACAGGATGAGTATAGGTTCACGTAATGCGACTGTTCACCTGCAGTAAGTAGGTACTCAGGAATTAGTCAGCTTGTTGAGGGGTTGCATCCTGGGCGGGGTCAGTAATTCGACCTTAAGGATGACCTTGATAAAAGCCTATCATGTATGAATATACTGTGGCTTCCAGTTCCCCCAAAAATGAATTATTATAATTATAATATTATGGTTTATAATTAAGTTCTTAAGAGTGATTATGAGTCATAATTAACATACGTCTATCTTTACCTCAACATTTTATAAGTTAATTTCTGTCTGTATATGATGATGATCATATACAATTAAGGTAGCATTGCAACTTTATAGGAAATTGTTAAGTCCAAAATATATTTGATTCTTATACTCGAGATATTGTTACAAGAAACGTTTGAAAACAAAGTTTATATCTGTATTTAAAATATAAAACATTTTGCGTTTATCAACGCATTTCTCTGAATTACAATTTTTTTCTGAATTGTGAAGCCTATATTGCCCACCTGGCAGGACACTGATGCATTGGAAGTTTTCATTTGTCCGGACACCGGCGATGGTGTGGTATTGGCTATATATTTAACCATAAGCTTTCATTTAAGATATATTTCTTTGAAATGTAGTCACATTATCGTCTACATCTGTGTTTATGTTGACATATAGACCTTTGATGTTACTTTGCACATATGCAAATGAATTACACAATTAATTCACTTGTTTGCAGGCCTTCACACTCGCTGAGATAGCTATCACATAACTATAAAAAGGCATATATCTTCACTTTCACTTCAGTTATATTTATGCTAAAGTATTAACATGCAGCTTATATTTCTGTCTTTATTATGACATAGAAAACTTCGTTTATTACAATATTTAGATTAAATTAACATTGATCTTCGAAAGATCATAGATCCCATCGATAGGGAGAGCGTCGGCCAAGAAACCCTGTTTGAAATATGAATATCTTTCCTGTCTAATAAGATACAATCTCTGTGATGGATTCACAAAAACTATTTTATCTCTGCCTTTCTAATAACATATACAAATATAAGTTTTATTTGCGAATCTCTATTAACTAAGCAATATATCAGAGAGCGTGTTAGGTTCGGTGTTCTATGAACGAAAAGGACATGAGTAGTTTAAGTAGCGAACGCATACAAACGAATAACGATAGTATCTATATAGCAAAATTATTGTCCTGTGGAGTTGATTTAACTTCCAGACACATTTTTTTAAATAAATATTAAATGTTTTGTGGGTATTTATGAAAGATGTTATTAAAAATACCCATTCTACTTGTTAATATCATTAATTAAATTTGCGACAATTTGAGCAAAGAAGTGCGACGACTAGATCACTGTGTACAGGAGGCTGATATGGCAGCAAACACTCTCCAGGCGACCATATATCTTGGATAAGTCGCTCCACAATTTTGTCGCTTTGACCGTCGACTTCCTATGGCGTCACCTGCTACATATTTACTTCAAATTTCGATATGAAATTACATTATTTCAGAGTGAAAATAGGTTTGATCGTGTTATACGTGCAGCACCAACATTACAGTAAGTAAATATATCATATTTCTTCATTACTTACGTAATGCTAGAAGGATTTGGGTACATTTGGGTAGATTTGGGTAGATTTGGGTATTTGGGTAATTCTACGGACCGTAGAATCGTATATGTTAATTTGTCCGGTTACTCCAATGTTGGAAACGGTGACCCAGTGACAACCATCAACTTGAATAATTTGAATATATTCACCAATTGCAACTGGCCAGGAGAGGTCCCGCTGCAACGCTGGGTCATGAAGGCCTTCTACGCTTGGCACAGTTTGCTTGATGAGATCACATGCAGCTTTTATATGAAGGTCAGAGAGCTGTACGTTTGTTCCAATGTTCATTATCTCGTCATCTGTTAAATAATTTAACATTATCGCATGTGAAGCACTGTTATCAATCTCCTTATTATTGCATTGGTGTGAGGGGTGGCAGTGATTGGTGCAGTTTATGTTTTTTTTAAAACAGGGAGATATATATTTGTATTGCAGATACCAGTACAGTTGCACCGTTTCTTTACATATTTTGTACATGGGTTAGCAAGGCGAGATGCTTCTCTTAACGTGATACTGTTGGTGGTGTTGACTGTGAGAGAAGCGTGGTGTATAGCTAGGTCTCCACCACGATATCTGTTTTTCAGTACACCATACTCACTTGCCAGGACATACATAGTGTTAACCTCTCCACAAACTCGAATAATTTGTGCTGGCAATCTCGTCTCTTCACAAGCGGTTCTGTCTATTCGTGGGATAGCTACAGTGACAACGTCACCCTCCTTAAATTCGCAAATGTTCTCTCCATAAGCCTTTTTGTACTTGGCTTTCATTCGTTCTCCATTTTTTATTGTTGCTTGATGTGCTTTATTTCTTAGAGCTATTCTGGCATTTGTACAGTTACCAGACACCTGATCAAGAGCGTCCTCTAGCACATCATCAACAACTACCTGTAGCACATCATCAACAACTACCTGTAGCACATCATCAACAACTACCTGTAGCACATCATCAACAACTACCTGTAGCACATCATCAACAACTACCTGTAGCACATCATCAACAACTACCTGTAGCACATCATCAACAACTACCTGTAGCATATCATCAACAACTACCTGTAGCACATCATCAACAACTGCCTGTAGCACATCATCAACAACTGCCTGTAGCACATCATCAACAACTACCTGTAGCACATCATCAACAACTACCTGTAGCACATCATCAACAACTACCTGTAGCACATCATCAACAACTACCTGTAGCACATCATCAACAACTACCTGTAGCACATCATCAACAACTACCTGTAGCACATCATCAACAACTGCCTGTAGCACATCATCAACAACTACCTGTAGCACATCATCAACAACTACCTGTAGCACATCATCAACAACTACCTGTAGCACATCATCAACAACTACCTGTAGCACATCATCAACAACTGCCTGTAGCACATCATCAACAACTGCCTGTAGCACATCATCAACAACTACCTGTAGCACATCATCAACAACTACCTGTAGCACATCATCAACAACTACCTGTAGCACATCATCAACAACTGCCTGTAGCATATCATCAACAACGACCTGTAGCATATCATCAACAACTACCTGTAGCTCATCATCACCAACGACCTCTATCATATCATCAACAACTACCTGTAGCTCATCATCACCAACGACCTCTATCATATCATCAACAACTACCTGTAGCTCATCATCACCTCCAACCTCTATCATATCATCAACAACTGCCTCTATCACATCATCACCAGAGACCTCCAACTGAGTGTCTGCACCAGGTATCTGTGTGTGATAAACATTTTCTGTGTCCTCGTCATTATTAACTCCAGTTATTTCTTCCTCATCCATTACTCCAGTACGTGCGCCTCCTAAAATATTTCCTCTAGCATGCATGCCAAATACTACTTCATATGGTGATAATGTTGTAGTCTCTGAAGTCGTGATATTCATGGCATACATAACCTTTGGTAACCATGATGCCCATGGGAAGCTTGATTCGTCATTTAAACCTGCATCGATCTTCAACTTACGGAGTTTGTCCTGAATGACCTTGTTGCCATTTTCGACACATCCCTGCGACTGGGAGTGACGAGGTCTTCCAGTCAAAAAAATTGTGTCACCCCCCCACTGATCAAAAAGACATTTTAGCATTAGGTTTACAAACTCTTTGCCAAACACAGCATACATGTACATATACATACGTATACATATATACATACACATACATATTTAATCACCCACACAAATACACACATCAATAATCTTTTGTGTCACAAGTGTTCAACAGGAGGCTCACAACAGTCACTATACAAGTCATCTATGATGAGTCACACAGTTACTAGTCTTGCTCCACACCCTCCCAACTGGGCGGCAGCTTTTCAGTCATGTGCATGCAGTACTTACAGTAAGCAAATTTTGGATACTTCGCTTAGATTTCGGGTAGCACATTATTATGAATGAAGCACTTACACATTTCTTGGAAACTATTGATGGTGTTATCTCTAAATTCCGTGATTTTTTCACATTCCATTATATAATGACGCAAAGTATGCGAGTAGTTCTGCTGACAGAGTTTACATTAAGTTAAATCTACGTCAGGGTACTTCCTGCATAATAGAATGATGATAGATGGAGTAACTGGTGTGAAATTCACTTTGCCTCAAGGCACCGAAATTTAGTTGATGTTCCCGGAATATTGCTGCCCTCAGGCTGCTCAAAGGCAGTCCAAGTTGGTAATCAATTCCCTCTTTACAAGCAAAAGTCTTGGCCAACTCATCAGTTCTATCATGCATTCGGAGACCAATATGGGAAGGAATCCACAGGAGACAGACTCTAACGCCATCATTGATTATTTCATTATATCTGTGTCTAGCTTCAGAGATAAGCACGTCACAGTTATGCCTGTTGTGTATTAAAATGACTACATTTTTATGTTAATTTCTTTTTGTAAATGATGATGATAAAGTTCAGTAAATGTAAGTAAGTAATTATCAAAGAAGGCACCAAGCCGGGAAGGCTATGTAGCACCATCAAATAAAGGTATTATTGAAACTTTATAGAAAAACGTTAAATCCTAAATATATCTCTATTCCTATACTTGAAATATTGTATACTTTCCTCTCCCCATCGTACTTCTGCACCTGCTGGCAAGTGGTGCGGTGCGATGTGCAGGTGGTGTTCATTACTAGGTGAGCTGGCAGGTGGTGTTCACTGCTAGATGACCTGCTGTTCACCTAGCAGTAATTAGGTACCTGGGAGCTAGTTAATTGTTGTGGTATATCCTGAGGCCCTGTATACAATGTTCACAATAGAACATTGTATAATCATTTCATGGTGTACAACACATTGAGAAGGAATGAAGGTTAGATTCGAAAATTTAGATTTTAATACACTTACACATTTATTGAGTCTTTCCTTCACCTTCATTCAAGCACAAGGGTATTACAGTAAGTTTCTCCATTATTATTTTTATTAATATTATTAATTTTATAATTTTTATTATTATTTGTATTATTGTTAACAGGAGGAGTGAGTGAGGGGGGGAGGGGGTAATGGTTCACATGTCCACATTCCAGATCCCCCTTCCCAGGGCTGGGGGTGCGGTGGTGTACAATAAACCAAGCATCTCCGGCGGTAGCTTGTCGAAGGCGGAAGTGGAGCCTAGGCCGTTTGTCATGATAATTAGTGATGGCTTTTATTTTGAGTATGGGTCTGTAATCCAGTTAAGACTTTATTCTTAATTTATATTACAATGCTGGTAAAATACGCTGGTTCCGCGCAGCTGGCCCTCACGGGATTGGGGGTGCTCCGTCGGAACCCCCAAAGTGACAAGCCAAGAATACCAAGCTTTACAATTACCGTAAATGCTCAGGCAACTTTAAATTAGAGATGTCTCTTCAATGTATTTGATTACATTAATTCTACTTCTGTATATTAATTTATGGCTTTCACTAATCTTCATTAGTCACCATAATTAATTCAGCTCTATTTACCTATTTGTTATATTGAGCTATTATGCTTCTTCAGTTAAGGATTATCTAATTTAATCTTTTATGATTGTATTATTAATTAATTATTTATTCACTAATCTTCATTAGTCACCATAATTAATTCAGCTCTATTTACCTATTTGTTATATTGAGCTATTATGCTTCTTCAGTTAAGGATTATCTAATTTAATCTTTTATGAATGTATTATTAATTAATTATTTATTTATTAAATAATTAATTATTATTATTTTAAAATTAAAATAAGTCCCCCACTCCGTGAGCGTTTTCTTCCAACCACAGAAAATACGCTTCTTGATGATGAGTATAGAGTACAAATGAACTCATTGTGTACCCTATGCTCACAGGATGAGTATAGGGTACACAATGAACTAACACTCACATCATGGGTATGGGTTGCACAAGAAACTATCACGCAGAGGATGAGTATGGAGAGCAAAGTAAACAAAGATTCACACGATGAGAAAGGGTTGCACAATATCCTATATGACTCAAAGGATGAGTATGAGGGTGCACAATAAACAGGATAAGTCACAGGATAAGTATGGGTTGCACAATAAATTACAGGTCACAGGATGGGTATGGGTTGCACAAACTACTGGTAGTGATGTAAATTAGTTGTGGTCATTAACTGTCTGGTGAGGCAGTGAAGTAAATTAGTTGTTGTGATTAACTGTCCGGTGTAATTAAGGTAATTATGTGAGGTGACACATTCTTGTTTGGGAAGCTGTCTTGAGTGATATAGTTGTGTTAATGTAATTTGTCTTGATTAAGCTGTCCTCCGTGTGTCAGTACTAATTACTTACTGATTGTTTAATTGTTTTGATGACAGTAATTAGTCAGAGAATTACTGCTTCAATTGTCGGACTGAGTGACAGGTGGTCATTAACGTAAATTTCCGTTGTTGTTAACTGTCTGGATGACAGTAATTAACGTAATTAATCAATGAAAATATCCCAAATTGTGGTTTTGATTAAACTGATTTGACGTCAATTGTTCTTGTCTGTGTGATACGAACAGATAAAGTAATTGGCATTGTTTTGATTGTCGTCCTTAATGACGTGTGTTAAGGTAATTTGTGAGGGGTTACCACCCTGGAAGCACAAACCGAAACTGTCCCTATTTTCCGCTTGTTACAACTTGTAATAAAGTGGTTAGATCGTGTTTATAACATATTAGAACGTTGTTACAATTTGCTATATTGGTTGTTATAACTGGTTAGGAAGTATTAAGACTTGTTCCAACGTTGTACCAACGTCAGGCTGTCTTTGCAAGCATATCAACAGTGTCATGCCTTGAGATGCCAACATGTGATGGTATCCATAGGAATTTAATTTCAAATCTGTTTTCTTTAGCAGCTAAAACATTCATTCGAATATCACTGACTATTTTCTGGGTGTCACTACTATGTGCGTTCAATGCCAGGAGTGCACTCTGCGAGTCACAGTATATAAGTCCACTGCCTTTGTCTTTTAAAAATTCAGTGGCAAGGTATATGCCTGCAAGTTCGGTTTGAGTTGTACTTGCCCAGTCATTGACGCGCTTCATTGCTGTATGTACGAGAGACGATTGTTCAAATATATTACATGCACATCCGGTACATCGTCCACCTTCTTCTACAGAGCCGTCGGTATAGCACTGATACACATCGTTACCCATACTCTGAGTACTTTCAGTGATGCTTTTCAGTGTTAACTGTTTTAATAAAGTAGAGTGCACACTATCTTTCTTGGGCACATTTACAAAATCAACTGATAGATCCCAGTTATCCCATGGAGTAATTGGTTGATTAATCATTAATTGAGTTGGGTACATATTTAATATTTTGATGGAGTTGGCTACCTTGTAGAACCAAAATACATAATCAGATTTCGTTCTTCTTCTATAAACCTCAGGTGAGTGCAGCATATTAGAAAGTTTAGCTTGAAACTTCATGTGTTGCCTAGATCTACTCAATGCCTTCACGCCGAAAACTGTGCTAATAGACAAAATTCTCTCACTTATGGTAGGTAATTTTAACTCTGCTCTCATATTAACTATTCTCGTGGACTTTGGAGCTCCAAGGATGAGACGCATAGCTTCATTTTGCAAGGTTTCAAGAGATTTCAGCTCTTTTTCAGTATACAGTGTGAGATGTAGAGCATTGTAATCAATCACAGAGCGTATAAATGATACATAAAACATTCTAGCAAGTCTCACGTTAATTCCATGATTGACACCAATATATCTTGGGTCTTATACATATATTGTTAAATATACAATATCTTATTATATATTTTGTGTGTAAATCACGAAAATTAACACGTAATGAAAAATGTGACAGTGTCAAACCGCGGAGGAAGAATTGAAACAGGAATTTCCTTTAGTACTTTCGTATATTAATACATCTTCAGAAGGAATGGTTCCTTCTGAAGATGTATTAATATAAGAAAGTACTAAAGGAAATTCCTGTTTCAATTCTTCCTCCGTGGTCTGACACTGTCTTATTATATATTGTATATACTGAATTATATATACTATGCTTATATTATATAAACTGAAATATTGTTACATTTAACGTATGAAACAAAGTTTATATCTGTATTTTTAATAAAATATAAAACATTAATGTTTATCAACGCATCTCTGTGAATTACATAGTTTATCAGTATTGTACAGCCTGTGATCTCCGCCTGGCTGGCCACTGATACCTAAGTAGCTTTCATGTGTCCGGACACCGGCGATAGGGTTGTATTATTTAACTTTAGAGAGAGAGATATTTCTTGAAATGTTGTCACATTAACGTCTACATCTTCCTTCCTTCTGACATATAGATTTTAAGGTTAATTAGCATATATGGAAATAAATTACACAATTTATTGGCTGGTGTGAAGGGCTTCACACTCTTAGAGCAAGCCATCAAGTAACTCTACAGTATCAAGTAGCTATATAAAGGCATATATCTTCGCTTTCACTTCAGTTATATTTATGACAAAGTATTTAAAGTGTAGCTTATATTTCTGCCTTTCTGTTGACATAGAAAACTTTCGTTTATTACATTATCTAGATAAAATTAGCATTGATCTTCAAAAGGTTGTAGTTGTAACTTCCATTATAAACAACATTATTATTGCAAACAGTAGGAGTTTCAAAGTTTCATTTATATGGATACCTTCTCATATAGGTGTTGTCCAGCATGACACAAACAAGGCAGCTAAAACTGAATGTGACAAGCCTGAAATTGAGTGGGATATGGGCATTCCAATTTCTTCTGTCAAAGCCGCAATATTTTAGGTAATTAGGGAAGACAGAAGAGCAGTCACTGACACACAAAAGCCAGAAAGCAAGAGTATAAAGAGATATGACATGTTTATGTGCCTCTGTAACCTTTTCCACTACCGCCCACAAGATGGGTATGGGGTGCATAATATATAAACTAAACTAACTAAACATGTTTAGAACCGAGAATTATATGAACGGACAGCATAAAACTTCCACTAGTGTCACAATGACAGTGTGACATTGTAATTGCCAGAATTAGGCTAGGATATCGATATGTATCGCAGGTGGCTGCAGGTAATGAATGGCCCCCAATGGTGAATATTCCTACTGTAAACTATGTGAACAAGAGCTGGGACATACTCACCAACACTATATCTGTGATTGCCCTGTTATAAGTGACTTCATGCCAAATGGTATAAGGTACTTTGAACTCTGTAATTACTTCATACACTTAGGAATATGGAAGATATTCTTATGCTGTACCCAGATTTTGCTAACGGAGGCTAATAGATCAGCCTTACATTTTATGTTCTCACCTGATTGTTAGTCAGAGTTGATTTTTTTTATTGAGGCTGGTATTTTATCCCCTGATTCCATGTATAACTAACCATCCTGTGAGATGGGAATATTAGATGAACTTATAGCTAGTTTTATATAAACTGTGTAATCTTTCATATAGAATAGGGTAGCAACACATTGCTGTGTATACTTAAGCTTGTTAATAATAACAAAAAAAGTTAGTTCCTATCGATAGGGAGAGCGACGGTTCAAAAACCTTCTTTAAAATATGAATATCTTTCCTATCTCAATAAGATCTAATCTCTGTGATTAAAACGCAAAAATGACTTTGTCACTGCCTTTTGATAACGTATACAATCATAAGCTTTATTTGTGAATCTCTATTAAACAGTAAATCAGAGAGCGTGTAAGGTTCCGTGTTCCATGTGCGAAGAAACAGGGAGATTTTACATAAATACAGTACATGATAGTTTAAGTAGCGAACGCAATTTAACTTCCAGCCATGTATTTTTAAGTAATCTTTAACGTTTTCTGGCTAGTTATGTTAGATTTGATTAAAATACGCATTCTACTTGTTAACATCATAAATTAAATTTGCGATAATTTGAGCAGAGAAGTTCGACGACTGGATCACTGTGCACAGAAGGTTGATATGCCAGCAAACACTTTCCAGAGAGCAATATATCTTGGATAAGTCGCTCCACGACAGTGTTACTTGGACCATCGACTTCCTTTGATATTACATATTTACATCTTATTTTGTTATGAAATTATATTTTTTCAGAGTAAAATTATGTTTTCTCATGTTCTGCATCCAGCATCCACATTATAGTGAGTAAATATACCATATTACTTCATTACTTACGTAATGCTAGGAGGGTTTGAGTAGCTTTGGGTCTTTAGGTAAACAGAATCTCCAATAGATGGGGCGAGAGTCGCCCCATCTCTCTCGCCCGGGCGGGAGTCGAAACTTAAATTAAAATTGCTATATCATTGGTCTCCAACATGATATATTTCCTTTGGTGCACTCACAATAACGATTATAGCTCAGTCTTTCTGGAGGCATGTAATATTTTAGGCTTTATTAGCGTATCTTTGTTAATTACACAATATATTTGCAAGTGCGTAGGCGTCTGCACTCCATGACCGAAAAGCTACTGAACGCCACTATAAAAACATATGTATCTTCACTTGAGCTTTAAATATGTCTAATGTAATGTATTTAAAATAATGCTTATATTTCTATCTTTCTTAAGACATATAAAACATTTGTGTTTATTAACGAATTTACGTAAAATAAACATTGTTCTGAGAGAGTTGCTCTGTCGCTCAGTCTATGCGGGGGTCGGAGCTCTGCGACTATTAAAACACATGAATCTTCATTAGAACTTTAATTATGTCTATAATAAAGTGTTTAAAATGAGTCTTATATTCCTATCTTTCTTGAGGCATATAAAAAATTTACGATTATTTACAAATTTACGTGAAATAAGCATTGTTCTGAGAGAGAGTTGCTCCGTCCATCGATCTGTCCGGGGTCGGAGCTCGGCTATTATAAAAGTACACGTATCTTCGCAGTAAATTTAAATATGACAATAGTAAGGTATTTAGAATGAAGCTTATATATCTGTCTTTCTTGTGACATATAAAACTCTTATGTTTATTAAGGAATCAGCGTGAAATAGGCATGGTTCTGAGATGAATGCTGCAGTTTTCGAGCTCGACGAGCGATGAAAACTGCACCTTTTTACAGCTACAAATATCTTCGGTTTTACTTAAATATTTGTCTGATAGAGGTTTTACATATAGATCGCGTTTCTGTCTTTCTTCTGACTAATAAATAATTTTGGTTTAATAAGTTATCAAGATGTTTTCAACAATATTCTTTCAGCGTTCGTCTTTTCCAACATGGGCGACCCTTTTGGAAGCGCGATACTTGGGTTAACCCATCCTATAGTTGGGTCTGTTTCCAACTGGGGTTCGAATGTACCACTGTATCTGATTTTGGAGAGTATACCAACTGTCTTAGAGACTTTCTTAGTTATGTGTTGAATGTGGGTGCTGAAGTTGAGTCTCTTGTCTAGAAATAGGCCAAGAAACTTGCCATCATTTTCATTACTGATGTTAATGTTGTCTATCTGCAGCTGAATTGCATTTGATGATTTGTTTCCAAATAAGATGTAGTAAGTCTTTTCGATGTTTAATGTTAGTTTGTTAGTTGACATCCATAAGTGGACTTTTTTTAATTCATTATTATCAACATTATTTAGTGTATATGGATTGAGGTCTGAATAGATAAGGGTAGTATCGTCAGCAAACAAAATAGGTTTCAGAATGTTAGAGACATTAGGCAGATCGTTTATATATATAAGAAATAGAAGAGGTCATAAGAAACTGCTCTGCGGCACTCCAACAGTAATTGGTAGAGTGGAAGAAGTTGTATCATTGATGGTTACATATTGGTGTCTGTCACTAAGATAGGATCGGATGTAGTCAAGCTAGGGCAAGGCCTCAGATTCCATAATGCTGGATCTTCTTCTATCCTTTCTTTCTTCTATCCTTCTATCTTCAATCCTTCTATCTTCTATCCTTCTATCTTCTATCCTTTCACTATAGTATTCCATAAGCTATTCCTGTTTAACATAATGATAATGCTAAATATGATAATGTTTTTTTGAGAAACGTACATAGAAAATGGGTTACAAGC